>JAAAYG020011643.1:2499-59631 GCA_009936455.2 Tomocerus minor
CAATTAAATACTGTGTGTTACTAAACGAGTTTATTAATTAATTGCATCCAAAATCTTGTACTTGAATGACATTGCAGGATTAAAATGCTACTCATGTAAAGATGACTGTGAAAAAGCAGAAAAGAAAGATTGTCCTGTAAATAAAAATGACCCTGTCTATTGCTATTTAATAAGGGGCTATACCGGACAACAACAGAATATATTGTTTAAAGATTGTATAACAGCAGCAGAGTTTAGGAATCAGCACCAGAACATAACTATTGAAAGCCCACTGTGTTTTCTGATACGTAATCCAGGAGAAGGAGTTCGAACAATATGTATTTGTAGCAAAAAGTTGTGTAATAGTGGAAAAGCCAATTCCTGGTCTCTTACACTATTGCTCATGACTATGATTTTATCTCTTCGTCGACTATGTTAATGATTCACGTCAATTAAGTCACTGCACCAGCAATGCTATTATTTTAAAGGTTTTCTTGCTGCACATGTGTTTATTCTCATCTAACTTTTGAATCTTTGTTATTGTATTTATCCAAGCAATTTTCTTAGTTTATTTACAAAAGCCTTCTGTTCTTGCCTCTTATTTTTCTCAATAACAATAAAAGAGAAAATAAAGGGGAGTTGTTGGACACTCGACTTGTCTCTCACTCACTCGTCAGCAAAACTCTTAGAGACTTTTTCATTTAACAACGTCTACTTTTGTATATAAATATGCTTAAACATGGTTGGAACACAGAATGCGGTATATAATATTATGTGTTGTTTCGTTCTCTTATTATATCTAGGATGAAAGTGGCAATAGCTTTAGGTAATCGTGGCAGGGTAGTATATAGTCTATCTCATATATATGCTGGAGAGTGCATACATACATAGTGTAACCGATGTGAAGTATCTCTGAGGGATTTAGCAATGAAATACGAAACGAGCTAAGAAAGTCTTAGAAAACTCTTACTATAATGCAATTTTTTCCTTCTGAAAATGAATAGATAATACCTAGGAGGAAACCATACTGACTGCACTGGAGATCATAGAAACATTCAAAGCATAAAATAGTCTATAGTACAATACAATGCTGA
Organism: Tomocerus minor; assembly: GCA_009936455.2. Lineage (NCBI taxonomy): Eukaryota > Metazoa > Arthropoda > Collembola > Entomobryomorpha > Tomoceridae > Tomocerus > Tomocerus minor. Next base: position 3,573 of record JAAAYG020011643.1, read on the forward strand.
AATAAAGTAAAATAAAAAGAAGGAAGTCGGCCAGTACCATTGTGTAATGTCACCATGCTCTAATAATATAAAGTATATAGAGAAGATCTAGGACTGCAATTATTAGATTTACTTTAGTTATATAGACTAATAAAGGAGAATAGAGTGTAAGAAATAAGAAAAAATTAAATGGATGCAAATGCCAAGGGATGATTGTGTATGAGCTGATAGTCATTCCTTTTCATTCGTTGGTGCTGGTTAAAGACGTAAATAGAGAAGTGCAGATTAAGGAAACGAAGTTGGGGCAAAGGAGACATAGGCTGGAGGCAGAGAGGGCATGTTGAGCCACAAAGATATACTGATGAGATAAATAGCAACAGTAACAGTAAATAAAGGAAGGAAGGGGAGAGAAAGAAAGTTGGAGTCAAGGAAGGAGATTTAAGTTAGCAAAATGACTCGGCGAGTGTTTTGATTGACAGTAAGGTGTTCATGGGCCGTGGTCTTTGCGGTAGTGGAGTCAAGTCACTGAATGAGAACGAGCCAGAACGGGAACAGGACAGAAGAGAAGAAAACAGAGGAGTGGAGACGGGAGATGAGGGGAGCGATTTATCAGAGCAAGGGAAAGGAAGTGAAAGTAAAGCAAAGCAAAGAATTCTAGAGGGAAAGAAAGAAATAAAAGAGTACATATACTTATAGGTACAGATAGGGAGTAAATGCATAGGCTATTGCACAATGTCATCTCACTTTTATACTTTTACAGGCTGCAGACACTAAGGTTAGGTAGGTAGGTTCCTTAGAAAAATATACGGGGGACATTTCAGATGCAAATAATATGGAAATAATCTCTTTATGCACCCTCAACCCAGCCCATCTCACATACATTCAGATGAAATATTAGAGTTCATACGGTCTGTCAGACGAGGTTGCGGTTTTCCTTACACGTCTCGCTCCACTGAAACTCAGCCATTCATACTCTATACACAAATCCTAAATAATATAGCATACACGGCCCCCACACTACCATTATACACTGTCAGATATATTAAAAATATACACATAGCCACTGTGCTACATAATCATGCTCTCTACATAAACACAATGGCTACCTAAGTAAATACAACGTTCACAACAGATATCTAATAACTACACATTCATATCATGCACTCATAATATACAACACCCGATTCAATGCAAGTCAAACTAGACAGGACTTCACATACAAAAGCAAAAGTCCAGATTCGCCTTACAGTCCTTTCCATCCTTTCTCAGACTATTTTCCTGTGGTCTACTTTCTTTTTATGTATTAATATCTTCCTGCTCTATACACTAGCTCTGCCTTATGCCTTATTTCGTATTCTGTTCGTGTACCTATCTGTTTACGTATACAGTAGGACACAAATATAATAGCACATCAAACTTTCTTTTTTCTCACTAAGGCCACAAAATTTTCTCCACCACCTTCTCCAAAAACATTAGCTGCATGCTTCTGATATTTTCAGGTTTCAATGAAGAAATTCTCCATTCTTCATACATTCTTTTCTTTATGGTGCAGACAATTTCAGTGCTAATTTCACGCAATAACCAGGCAATATTAAATACGTGGGATTTTAGAACTGGCTAGAAAGGGAAAAAATCTAGATGGAAAGAGAAATAGTGTCATAAATGTTCCACATTTACTAAGTAATATGAATATACATAGTTATATATATGGCAGATAGCCTCTAATCACACTGTAAATGCATTTCTGTTTTTGATGTGGTGTGGAGAAGTTGTGTGGTGTTTTGGATTGGCCGAGTGCTAGTGGTAGTTTACTGAAAATATTATGAAGAGCCGAGTGCAGTGGTTCTAGATAGACTATAAAGCACTTTGGGCTGTCTCCACTATATTTCTTCATACATTACATTCTATCATACTTATTATAAATCTGGGGAATTCCATTCCAAGCCTCACTACTTTTCCCATCAGCCTTCCTTCTTTTTAAATTGTCTGTTCTATATTTTCATTTCTTGAGCTGGCGTTATTTTTCCAGCTCTACGCCACACAGCACTATAGTAGCAGCACCACGTTCTACTTTGAAATATGAATGATGTAATATTCTGTATCAGTACTTATTAGGTACCTACGTTAGATTCTCGCTGCTCGGACTATATTACTTAAGTTCCATGTTCAATTTCCATGTATGATATTTCAGGTTCAGTGAAAGTTATCTGGCGGTGCCTGTTGTAAGTGTGCATTTCACTTACGATGACTCAGCTCAACTCAACTCTATTGCTTACAATCAGTGTCTTGTCTTTTAAGCGTAACGTGTGCCTGTATTATATATAGTTTTGGATATATAGTAGTGAAGTTTATCTGTGATATATATTTCCTTTTTCGCAGTGGAAATTGTTGGAAGATTCAGTGGCTAGACTATATTATGTATGGTAGTAAGTAGTAGATATCAGTGTAGAACAGAGAGAGAGTGGTAGGTTGGAGATAGTCAATTTGAGCATGTGTATGTAAAACAGTTTGAAACATTTTGCATGGCATCAGTAAAATATGCTTATAGTATTGTTAGTTAGTAGCATAAGTATCTGTGGGATGGTAACGACCTCGCGTTACTTACGATAGGAGAGTAGAGTAGAGAGAGAGAGAGAGAGAGAGAGTATCATTTCTTTTCATCCGGTAATCACCGCATAGAAAATAGGGCGTGTATCTGTACACATGGAGTATCATAAGAGCCGAGAGAGAGTTGAATAGAAAATATGTAAAAAAGCCGTGTCGTTTGAGATAAATGGGATTTGGGGTATTAGTTTGATGATGAACTACCCGTGGGATTGGATAGCCATGGAATTACAGAATAGACAATTTGAAATAGTTTCGGTCCATAGTGGAGCGAGAAAAGGAAATGCGTGCCATAATCAAAACTACAGAACAGACGAGAGGAGATAATGGAAAGAGAAATTCTCTTTTCCCTTGCTCAGACTTAGGCTATGATAGGAAAGGAATGGAGGAGGAGAGAGCAAAGCATAATAGTTACATACTTATGTACAACAGTGTAGAGAAAGGACACATGGAAATAAATAGAGAAATAGTTGGAGAAAGCGCTTTTCTCTATTTTCCCCTTTCCTTTGGATTTTGGATTGGCTCGTCGGGTGTACCTTGAGCCTCTCTCGTCTCTTTGCAATAGACACATAGAAAAAGACAGCAGGGGTAGGGAAAGCAATGCAAGTGGGTGCTGTGCCTGCCTAGTGGAAAATGGCTAATCCTAATATATAGACAAGTTGGATTTCCGTATGGAGTCAGATCCCATCCCTAAATTTAAGTTTTTCCTCATCTCCAAATTCAGAGTAGCTTAGGCCGTATGCTCCCCATCTTTCTATTTCCATGCAATGCTACAGAGAACCTTCCTACATACTTTCTTCATGTATATGCATGTGCATTTGAATGTGGATCCAGTCGAGACGACTGTATCTTAAGTCTTTCACTCCACGTTATGCTTCGTAATGTTGGCTTCCGTTATGCTTCGCTGTCATCTCTGACTGTTATGGTCTGTTTTTAGGCGAGGGAGCGAGCGAGCCCTTAAAAAACTCCTGTCTTTTCCATTTCCAGACTAAACATAGAATATTCTTATTATACTCTTGGCTTTCGCTTATTGCAAACGTAACGTAGCTAAAGTCGCCTTGGCTAGTCCATCTTACCCATTCCCTACGTGTACATAGAACATCCTAAGCTAAAAGGACCTATAGATAGATAACTATGTGCAACGTCTCCTACGACATAATATACAACAAACGTATGTTGTAGCACCATCATAGAGGAAAATCCCAAGGCTGAAAACTAATATACAAGACTTATTTATATCGCAAGTGAAAAGACGTAAAAGTGTATGTGAAACAATTCTGCTATGCTTTGCATAAACCGGAGAGAAGTCACGCAACTCATCTCATTCCAATAGAAATAGGTCTATTTTCTTTATTTTCTACATTTACTCTTGCATCCTGTATCTTCTCCTTAGTCCTCTTCAGAAAAACCTCGCTCTGCTATAAGACAAAAACTCATAATAGCCATATTAATCTAGAATGCAGTGAGACGAAATGAAAGTCACACAACATACCTCAACCCAACCGCAAAATCTTGAGAATTATAAATATGAATACAATTACATCTTTACTAGCTTATAAACATCTCATTATTATATTTTTATTGTGCTATAACCTCCACTCATAAATCAAAGTTGTTCAAGTCAAGACACAGGCAGTCGGATGTGTCGTTTTGGTCAGAGAGGGGAAAAAATGAGGAAACTTGTAAATTGTAAGTTGAATTTTTGCATTGTAAGGAAATCTATGTTGCTCTCCTTGAGATACATACGTCGTGTAAATGTCGCTCCTATTCCTAAACACTTTATTCTACTTTTTGGCTCTTATATACACAAGTCTACAATAATATTAGCATTAGATACACACTGATTTCATACATACATGTATGCCCATTTCCAAAGTGTAATATAAAATCTAGTCTAGCATACAATCAAATGGGATGAAATGAACAGTTCGCGTATGGACGGATGTGAGGATGGCTTTTTCTCCTAGTTGTCATATACATATATATTATATATTTTGTATTTTATAGAAAGACATCAGAGGGCATGACTGTATAGGTAGAGAGATTTTCTTATGTACAAGTTGCACCGCATCTATTTCCTGATCTCACATGCCAAGATGTAGTTGTCTTAATGTAGAGCTATACATTTGTCTACTAGAGTACCCAATGCACAAAAGTACAATAGAGTGAGGATTCTCGAATCAAATCGACTCACTCTGCTCACACACTCTTCTCCTTTAGCTATTAGTAGACACATATAGTTCACTTAGATTCCCCATAGTAAATACATTTCTTAGTCAACATATCAATGTAGCGACGGCTGCAATGCCAAGCTAAGCTCAAGCCGTTACGTTTTGTTTTGTTCAGTTGTCAGCCAAAGCAAAAGGATATATAGGGATAGAAAATGGGACAAAATCACTTATAGAATAACATAGAATTGAGAGCTGACTATCTGGAGTTAGAAGAAAACAGTGAAAGTTTAACTAAACTGAGGGATAAAAGAAAGCAAAAGTTGTAGATTTTAAAAATGGCGCCCATTTCCCGAACATTTTGTCAATTTTTTGCCGCATTTGTGATTTGTTCAGCTTGGCTTCCTTTCCCTGTCTACAATCCAACAACTATTATTCAGTGACTAGAGAAACTCAAACACAGTGCAGTACAAATAGAAAATTGTCCTACTCAAAGCCAAAAAGACAAGAAAAGACATTTTCAGCGTGCCTTTTACTTTTTACTCTTGTTTTTCTTAGAAGGCAGAGAGAGAGAGAGAGTGCATAATAGTTGTATGTACTAGCACCACTTCTATAGCATCTACAAGAAACTTGTAGCAAACCAAGTTCGGAGATGTAGTTGCGAGTAGTTTAGTTGTCTTGAGTTGACTTTTTGAAATTCTCCTTTTCCTCCGTCATTTGTTCTCTTCAAAATAAACCATTTATTCACAGGCTCAGTCCTCTACTACCCAAACTGCTGAGCAGAGCATACAACAACGACTCACATTTCCCATTCATTTTCTCTACATATTTATTTCTTCCGTACGATTTTATATCTCATTACTCACATCCTACCATAATGATGTGAATATTCAAATTCAAAACAGTCGTTTACATTCAAAATGAAGTATCTATAGAATATCATGAGTGCTTTCCTTGTGAAAATCGACTCTTCGCCCCTTTTCTCCTCTACACTCTCCTCGGCTATTCTTTATCATTTTCCTTTTCATGGATGTTACGATAACGTGGTTAGAGGAGAATTACAAATAACATAATATTTATACAGACAGTCCTAAAGATGTAGAACTAATGGACATTATATAGACTTTCCTGGACTCTGGCCTGACTCATCTAACAAAGTTGCCAGGAGAAAGTGGTGAAAGTCAAAGCAGGAATCTCTATCTCCTCTCTGTTATAATTTTATGAAGTATTTTCACTCCCTTTCCTTTTCAATCCCATTGTATCTTCTTCAAGCTCCCTCGTTTTCTTTTTACGAATATTAAATATGTATTCCAGCTTTTTGCTACATTCCAGCTTTTCTGTTTTTAGCCAACCTCATCCATCCACTACTGTTTTGTTTTTTATTCAACGTCATTATTTATTACGGTTTAAAATATTACTACAGCTAAAGGTATTACTACTAAATATTAGTATTAGCAGTTTATCATTTTAATCTTTAGTTTTTATTTGTTTGACACTCGTTTCAATCTCTAATCTACTTACTTTGCCTAATGACTATTCCATGACATAGAACTTGCTAGCTATACAATGCTCATAATAGAATTTAATTCCATTTTAATTTCATTCCAGGTGCAATTTTTGAACAAGGGACGACTCAAGTGCAGTCAGCATTCAAATACGCTCTGATGCTCCGGAACCGTCACACAAGCACGGCAGAGAAAAGCTTTGAGCTCCAGGCCTTTGTCGATGTCATTAATACAGCTGATGCTTTCAAACTTTCCAGAATAAGTAAGTCTTCGTCCGTTTTTCCTCTAGCTCAATCTCAACTTCACTCTAATTTACGTCCTCTCACGATCACTCTTCTCTCCCACTATACGCTCTCTCTCTCTCTGTCATCATTATTCAACTTTTAATTCAACGTGAATTCTATTACATTCATTCATTTTCATTCGTATTCAAATTCATAATAGTCATAGTATTTACTGTCGACTCTTTGCCATTCTGTTCCTTCCCTTTCTATTTACAACTATATTTCTTACAATCTTCTACAAGAAATAGTGTTAGTATATCTGTGCTTAAGTTTATGTTTCTCTTGTCAAATTCATTTATCATCCTCACTAAATACATCCAAATGATCCAACTCTTAGTATCATGCAAATTCAACCTGATAATAGCTGTTTTACGACATTTCTCACTCTATCTGTATACTATCAAAGAGAAACTAGAAATAATATTTGCATATAGGAGGGTCTGCTGTATGTCTAGTCTCCTTATTACTAAAATCTAAATGTATTCCTTGTATCTTCTTCAAGTCCTCGACAGAGTTATTATGTTCATAGTCATAGCATATTTAACAAATAATCATTATAATGAACTTATCTATTATGTAGACATATTTCTAGCAAAAGTTGATATTCTACTGCAGTATCCTATCTAGTTCCTTGTCAATTCAGCTTACCTCTATTACAGCAAAACTGATGGAAATAGCGTCCATAGTAGTCATCCCCATCATCATCATTCTCCATCAAGAATATCCACGTCGAAATGCATAGAAGAATCTTTGACTCAGTTCTACTCTTCTCTTGTTAATTTATTGAATTGAATTCATTTCTCATATTATTGTTCTAAATGTGGCTGTCAACATTAAATATGCTCGCAAAAAGCAGAAAATCATTGACTACCTCAAAATGTAAAATGTTGATACAATTTCCAGTCATTCATAAGTCATATACACGACTCCATATACATACAGCATTCACTTAATGCACTGCGCGGTTACAATTAAAACTGCTTTATTGTAGAGTCTACTACGGTACTTTAAACTAAAGTGTTAAATTGAATTGAGTCGTTTAGTTTAGGCAACGAATTAAATAGTTAATTAGCATTATGGACATGGGAATATTCCAAACAAAGTGACACGTGCATGTAGTAATAACGACCAATCTTGTAAAAATGTAATTTTTTACCTGTGCGACATCATTATTGTTGTGCTGTAGAAGAATGTAGACGTATCAAAAAATATATGTCTACGGGAATAGTGATAAAGTTTAATCAAGGGTATGAACCAGAGAAAGAGTCATAAAATAGAAGAAAATCTTATTATTGTATGCATAGAAAGCAACGTGGCTGTGGAATTGCGTATATGTACATCTTCCCTAGGATTTAGTAACACTTAATAGCGTAGCAAAGAATGGAGTGTTCGTAGATATACAGTTGATGCCTTAGACAATATAATTGAAGTAGAAGGAACTAAGCTTAGCTTTGGTAGATTCATAAAGACAGAAAGTCTTATCCAATTTACATCGGCAAGGATTGCTTTCACTAAAGTCCATTCGATATTCAGCGATCGTGCAACGCAATGTAAGTCTAAAACGGGAATTGATCTGACTGTTTTCATTCAGATCAGTTCTGTTCACTTGAGATGATACTTTGAAGAGGCTGTAGGCCCACTCACGCTCTTGTTTAGCTGATAGGATTAGTCAGGATTTATTACGAATGTATCTATCATTTTATTCAAAACTTAGCAATTACACACAAGTGAGTCAGTATGGTTGGATTTGTGAATCCGTTTGTGCTCTACTGATACACAGTACCAATATTTACTATGCCGCACTTCTTAGTAGGTATCTCACCAACTCGGCACAGTATAATATGGTGTTATCGTATAACCCAAATTAGTTCCTCACACCTCTTCGTTATAATTTTTCCACTAGGGGTAAGCTGTTACTTTTCCCACATTGAAAATTAGTTCCTCCACCTCGAAATAATTAATATTACTTTAATTTCTTTGAAATCGTCCAATTTTTTGTATCTGTCATGATGTGATTTATCACATTTTAGCTCCAATAACAGTAGTTTGATTGTCTCGATATACCCCAAACGAGAGAACGACATATATTTTTGTATGAAATACGGCAGCAGTGTTGAAATGATAGTTCACCTTGGTTATCTAATACTTATGTTACGCTATATAATGTATGTACATAGTACACTTCCTGAAATGTTTTGCCGTCCTTTCTTGCGTCTACATACTATATAGATAAAACGTATGCAAATAGGAGTAGAAAGTGGGATGTTCTAAAGAAGATAGTGAAAGAGATATGTTTGAATATAGCATACGTAATAATGCAGCAAACTCACATTTTTTGGACAGTATATGCTAAGCTATATATGATATAGAGCAGAATCCAGTATTGAGCAATAGTAATATTGCTTAAACACTATTGTGTGAATGCACTGGATGTGTATAGGAGGAGTAGTAGGCAGTTACTTTGCATTATGTATGATAGTATAGGATGTGTACTATTGTGTATCTGTGCTCCGTATTTACATTGGTACATATTTAATGTGTATACGCAGCAATAGATATTTACTCATGGTACATAACTGTTCAGTTGCTTTGAGAGTTCACGCTTTGTTATTATATGCTATGGTTATGTGTTAGGAGAGAGCTATGAAGCTCACATTGGATTTTGAATTGGATTAGTTGTGAATTTTCTGCAAAGCTGTGAACCAACAATAAGTGTGCTGTCCATAAAATCCTCCATGATATTTTGGTTGAACTTCAGTCAATGGGCTAGCATATAAAGAACGTTGAAAGACACAATTAAGTTATAGAGCACTATTAAATCATGCAGTATCAATTTAGAAGGGGTATTTATTAAATTCTTGTTAAAACCATTAGTAGTGCTTGAGGAAATTGATAGTTTATTTTCTGTGTCAACTGGTTGTTATCATGTTTGGTCTGAGTCTGTGAGTATAAAATTAGAAGAGTATTCTTTTGGCACAATTTGCAATAGATTTGAAGAGTGTATGAATGGAAGAGGAACTGAAGTGTAGCAAGTGTGTGGAGGATGCAAAGCATAGTAGTGACTTAACGCATACTTGACTTACATACACATAGGATTTGAACGTACTTAAATAGAACACGGTACAACAAAGGCAAAGGATAACATGGTCGAAAAGTGGAGTGGAGAAAAGACTCCTACGTAGCTCTTGATCTGAAATAATTCAGCTCAAAAATAAATAGGTATATCTTGAAAATGCAGCAATGCTACGAGGAAAGTATAAAGTAATGTGCTCTATATACATATGTATGTATTTATGTATGTATGAGTGTGTGTGTAGGTCCGTGGAAGATTATACGGGGGCACTTACTATGTGTGTACATTTTGCTAAAGCCTAAGCTTGAGATTTGCTCTTCTTTTACAAGAGATAATTCTATGGGACTAGGCTCTCTGAATTGGGATTGAATGTTGGCGTCAAAGGAGAGTCGTAAAATTTCCAATCTACAGCTCGCTATGCATTTTATTTATTTTTCCGAATAAATCGTCTGGAACAAAACAGCTCTAAACTCTCAAATCCAAACATTACATTACGTTAGACTACACTTTCCTTTTAACATGCAGTTGACTTGACTTTCCTTGAACTGAGAGTAGCTCTGAATAACTATGCAGTACAGATATGCATAGACATATATAAGTTTGTGTTGTGAGTATATGAGCTCCTTACATATAATATTCTGTACAAACATCACATCACACAACAACACAAGCAATCCAATGACTCTCCTAGCATTTATTTCATTATTTCTGCTTTCTCTGCTTGCTCATTCTAAGCAGGCAGTCTATTTTCACATTTGCAATCAACAGAGACAAGACTATGTATTGCATAGTTGCTTTGATCCAGACAAACTCCTTGTAAATATATAAGTAAGCAGAAAGGAGTTGAGAGAAAGCCTTTTTGCAAATTCGTACACATACATAACATTGCCAGAATAAAGTAGGACATACATACGGGCTATTAGCTCAACAACACTACAGCCAGCTACATGGAAAACGGAATGAAATACAAATAAGTAGATACAGTGCTAATTTAAGTCTCTTACAAAATTCCAACCGTTTCTCTCTCAAATTAAAAGGGTCAAGAAGATTTGCGATTTTCGAGGGAAGAAGGCGAAATGCAACTCACGACGAGATCAGAATATATTATTAAAGAAAACAATAGAAGGATGATCGTATTTAACTCTGGCTGGAAAAGAACACAAAAGTCAGCCAGTTCTCAGTTCGATCTTTAGCTGCGACTCTTTTTATTATTCTCACATAGCTTTCTTTCCTTTCTTCTTAGACTCTATTTCTTGTTTTAATATAGAAAAATGTGTTCCTATTGGATTAGATGTTCATTTCTAGGTACTTAGTATATATGTCTCCTGAATGTGTCTAAATGTACATATGGAGAAAGAGCAAGGATGCGAGTTAACCTTTAGGCGGAAGAGACAGATACAAAGGACACGGGATACAGACACAGAGTTCTTGGCATTTAGATACCTACGTATGTATATTTATTATGGATATTGGTTAGACGGTGTGAAATTGGCTGGCTCCTCTTCCTTCCGCTCTTTCCCTTCAGTTACCGTAATAAATGGTTGTCGTGAGTCGTAAGTCGTAGGGGTGCTTTGCTTTGCTTTACTTTTACTTTCTCCGTTCTTTTCTCTGTCGCCCTATCATGCCCACACAGTCATAGCACTATTATTATAACAGGACGGAGCTTACACAACAGATACTAATGTAAGAAGATGAGTTTGAAATGCAAAGAATAAGCAATGGAAGAACAGGCCACATACTAAGTAAGTACATACTAGCACGTGTACAGACTCACTCCCTCGGAATACTACAGAAAATACTACAGGGTCCTTGTCTGGTGCCCGACTACTGTATGTTCATGCTAATGCTCAGTCCGTACGTAGTATTTATATAAACGGATGTGTGTACATTATAAAGAATAAGAACGTGAGTGAGGAGGAGTTGGTCGTTCGTGCGGTCTGGATCTACGTCAAAGTAGGAAGGAGCGATAAGAGAAGGAAGGATGGGAGTGAAAGTGCTAAGAAATGGGATATTAGAGTGAAAAGAGGGGAAGGGAAGGATATATTGCATGTATCACTGAATGAATAAGGTGCTGAAATATAGGATTGTTCCCTTGCAATTTATGCAGTTTCCCTTTTCCGCTCTTTTTCCCTTCTCCTCTGAATACTCTAACTGGGCTTCACTCTTTCCGCCAAGACCAGTCACTTCCACATTACATTACATTCAATTCAACTCTGTATATACTAATATCTACTTATGTAGAATCCCTTCTTAGTTATTCCATGTATATGATAACTACCCTTAGCTACTATTATTCCGTATTATACGCTCATGACTCTCAAACTCCACATAGAAGTACTTACAAAGAGATATTAGATAGGGAAACGTTACGCAACTATTTATGTCGACTATAAATGTACGGAGCTACCTATTCACTTGTAGTAGCTAGCTGTGTTAATATTATAACTAAAGATACATCTCTACTGTTTACTCTATAGCAATGCTCTGCCTAGCTTAGCTGTAGTGTGAAGCCTGGGGCCAATGTGGACGTTCGTTTGTATATTTTCCATTATTGTATTGAGTAGGAGTGAAAGTAGGGAGCTCTGGTCCGCTCATGCTAAGTCTCTTTCTTCCCTACAATCTAATGCAATGCAATATACGATAGATTCGTGCTTTTTGGGTCCATCGTCCTGTCTCTTTCACTGTACAATGCCGAAGGGAAAGAAAAGAGAAAGCTGAGATGAAAAGAGATGAGTTTATTTTCGGATGGTCATGTGGTGAAGGTGAACTTTCTTTCTGATATTACTTTCTCCGAGTCTAGAGCCAGACAGAGGAGAGCGGCAATGATCTAGCCAGCACAGCAACTAGAAAACCCAACTGGAACATGAGCATAGAAATGCCATAGCCAGTCGTATACACTGATAAAATCTGAGCCACTTCTCTCTCTCTCTCTCTCTCTCTACTGTTGTGTATTCCTTCCCAAGAAGACATGGCACTTTTGTTGTAATAATAATAAAAGGCATTTTCACATTCTGCAGATACCAGGGACTGTCTATTGACGTACAACAGCACTCTAAAGTAAATAAATACAATTCGCCTTAAGAATTTCTGACGGAAATACGTATAAAAGCACGGCATATTTCCCCAGAAATGACATTGAGCATCCTCTTTAATTAATAGACAATATTTCTAGGTATTACCTACATACACAAGTAGCTTGGCTATGAGTTCGATATCACTGTTAGAGTTACATGCAGCATTATGCCTTCATAATAAGTACGTTTTTGCCTGAAAATTAATTGGTACCCATTCAAAAGGTAAATCATCACTCGTCACATTACACAAAATCTGAATTTTTGTGCCTCCTGCTACATCACATGTAGCATTTTAATTTTAAGTGTCTCTACACAGAATGGATGCAATTCATCTAAACCTGTAGTATATTGAATATAGTAAAAATTTAAGCTACTAAACAATTTAAAAGCCGGATGAGTGCGTCATATCTCTGACAATTCCTGTATTGTTGAAAAATCTTGTTTTTGTCTAACTGGAAAAATTATGAGAACGTGAAATTTTGTATAGCAAAATTGATTGAGGCATTGTAAGTATATGACCCTCTTGTAGTTTACAGAAGTACGCAATGATGAACAAGAGCAGCTACTTTGAATCTGAGAGCAACTTTTGCATATTGTTATAAAGCTTAAGGTTTAGAGTGCACCCGAAGGATTCTGCTTTTGGTGTAAGATTTTCGGATGGTGATGTCAGTGTGAAATTAGCGATGGTGATAGGTGCTATAATACAAATAGCATATCATTAAAATATGAGGAAGTAGTAGAAGCGTAGGACAGAGATAAAAGGGAAGAGTATAATAGATTCAACTAGCCGGTAGAAATAAAAGGGAAAAAATGAGTGAGTGATAGAAAGAAGGGGGGAGCGGAGATGGAAGGCGAGGCTGACAAACTGAGTGAATAATTCACGAGACACACACACAAAGGGCAAATATAATTCAACCTCGTCAAAATTTCACAAGTCACATGCTGAGAAAGTATCAAAAGACTTGACTCGATTCGAGGAGACAGGATTTGAGGCTATGAGTGAGTGAAGCCAAGTGAGTTGGCTATAGCCTCACCTATTTCCACTATAAAAATGAATGTAAGCCTACTGTTGGTGTTAGTTGGATATTTACTGGAGATGCATAGGTACACGTAGGTTTAATAACTATGTATAGTTAGCATTTACTAGTTCGTATACATAGTAGAGCTGGTAGTAATAGACGTAGTAAAGGTTAAAGGGCTATATAGGATATGTCTGTATTTCTAGTTGGAAGCTGACTGCTGATTCCTGCATTTACTTTCTATTGTCATTTATAGAGGAGGATGGCTAGAGAATTGATATGGAAGTAAGAGGCTGAGTGTGGAGCTTATAGCATTATTAGTTTAGTATAGTGGTAGGTACGTAGTTACTCCCACTATGGTATCACCTTGCATTAGAGAATGGCCAAAGGAAAGCAAAGAAGAGGAAACGAATGGAGAGAGGCTCTTGTGCGAGTCAGTCAGAGTGGTGAGACACTCTTTGGAAAAATCCAATAAGGCATGAAAGACGAATCCCTTCTCTCCCTTTCATCATGCCCATCTCTTGAGGCTTGGAAAATTAACTTTCTCTCAATCATATCGCCTTTGATACCCTTGGATCTACAATCCTCCATTACGGAACGTAACATCGTCAAACCAGACCACGCCAAGTAAACCGACTCTCTCCCTCACACACACTCTACACTCTCGATCACATCATGCATTAGACTACCATTACTTTGTTTCCTTTGCATAAATACATTTCCCTCTCCATTTTTATTAATTTCAAGCCTTCCACATCACAAAAATCATTCCAGCATTTTCCAATTTTCGAATGTGTTTATATGTCACAAATACACTTATATTAATGACCAAAAATATATTGTTGTTGTTTTCCCAAAAGTACAGAATATTATAAATAATAATAATAGTGGATAGATCCCTGTATTGTATCATCCGTAATCATTTCATTCCCCCCTCGTGTAATTTCTGTCCCCAACTCGCCAACAATATTTAACCGGGTAATATAGAATAGAAAGATGATGTCCAACTGGGTGACTTATCCAGAGGCAATAGAAGGATAACTTTCCATTCCAATTCAGGCCATGCCATTCAATCCTGCTATCATTTGAAATATTCACCACTGAACAGAGCAGTTACTGAAATCAACGCTCACATCTTTTATTATGTGTGTCTTCCTGTCCTGTAACTAAGCTGCCTCTGTCCTCTTCTATTTTTATTTTTTACACTGTATATATGTTTCTGTTTATATCTATTTCTTAGAAAGATAAAGTTGATATAGAGCACTGTATGCATCATGCACTTGGTATTTAGACTATTCCTTTCTCCACAGACTTTTATTCTTTAGCTGTTTATTCTATAGACATTATTTTCTTTTAGTTGAGGATAGGTTTGCTGGGTCTTGACTTGGTGAGCTTTAACTATTATGCTTGTGTTTCATCCTAAGGCTATTTATATTTGGCTGTAACTAGGTTCAACTCAAGAGCATAACATTGTTGTTCAGTTTAGTGTAGTTCGATAGACTAATCTGGGGGAAGGGAATGAAAAGGATTTCAGAGCACGGTGTAGATAGTATCTTATGTAAAAATGGAGAGTAGAAAAGCTCTGTATGTATTTATTTCTATATTGGAACGATTTTTGTCCTTTGCCTATTGTTATGCTATGTTCTTTTCTTATTTTCTCTCTGGATTTCATTTACTTTTACATCTTTTGTTGTTTTATGAAAGGTTGAGTCAACAAAGATAGCATTATGTATTCTTTTCTTTGTCACTCGACTTGGCGTGCCTTAATCAAGATCCTATCCTAAAAAAGAGACACATCATCAAGAAAATAAATCCACTTTAAAAAATCTTTTTCCCAACTATAAAGAAATTCAAATGAAATGGATGGATAATACCCCGGGAGAGAAAGATGGTGAAAGTCCTGCACAGTTCAAATAGATAAAACAGAACCGTAAAGAAATTTCTTTTATAAGACAAGAGTCTAGAGTAATAAAAATCTCTTCGTAAGATTTAAATCTTGGGAAACATACTACATAATTTAGGTACCTATGAATCTCTTCTGTTCACTCTCTCTCTCTCTGTGTGTAGCGAAAGAGAGAGAGAGAGAGAGAGAGAGAGAGAGAGAAAGTGAGGGCCAGTTGAGTTGAACCGAACTCTTTCTCCGCCCATATCATACCGCAATACATAAAATCTGTAGCCATACCTTCCTTTATGTTCTGTTATGTTACGTACGTTAAATTACGAAGCGTACTACTATCATATTGTAAATATCTGGGCTCTATGTATCTATCGCTATATTTCCCATGTCCCCTTTGCCATTGAGTCCTTGGCGACTTTCCAACTGACTGGAAGAAACCAAAAAGCCAAGTACCAAACTAAACTGACTGATCTAAACTGAAAATAAGAAAATCTTTATGCTTACTTACTAACTTAGCTTGGCCTGCACGTTTCTACTACTTTGCCCTACAGAGCGATACAGTCCTATAACTAGTATAGAGAGAAAGCGGTTTGGCTTCCTTTTCTCTTTTTCTTTAATAAACTTAACTGTCTAGTCAAAAGTGACAGTGACAGTGAGAACACTGCATAATGAGAATGTATCTATATAAATGTTTGTCCTGTATAAATATAAACTACATAAATATAATATAAGAACATAATATAGACGCATTCTATAAATACTAGTAGTGCTACATTGGTGTAGTCTATAATGATGAGGTGTACTTTTGTATAGTTATATAGCTCAAGTGTATTATTCAGTAGGAAATAGATGTACATGCTATGTGAAATGTGAGCAAGGGAGGATAGTACACAATTTGTATGCATTTATCTTTGCCAGAAAAATGATGAGTTAGACACATGTGTTACTTAATATTTGTGAGGGTATGTATGCAGTTTGTGCAAGTAGGGAAAGGTTGGGAACGTATGTTATTCCTATGATGACCGGATTGGGAATCTTGGTTTCCTGCCCTGCCGTGCCTTATTTGTTTATGTTGAGGAGGATATGAGAGTGTGTCCGAAATTGTTTCAGTTAAGAAGTGACGTGTGACACGTTATGAAATAGTGAAGGTTGTTTTACGACGCATTTTTATAGTGCGGCACTCAAGTGACAATGAGAGGATTCCCTTGCCATGTACAAATAGAGAGAATGTGTCGCTGGCTAAACTCAGTCGGTCGTGCTCTGCGTTATGTTCTGGTATGCGGAGCCGGGTTAGCACTCAGAAGAGATCATATGTTATGCTATCGCATGTAAAATGCACGTTGGCATCTGCATGCATCTCTTCTCCCTTATTTCACTATTACTTTTCCTAAAAAACTTGTTCTCAAAACAATATTTTTCCTCAGACTCATTTTATTTTCCTTGGTTTTTCTTGGCGAACAGGCGATAATGTGTTCTCTCGTGTGCAATCCAATGTTCTCTCTTTCTACTACACTATTCATACTTTTTCTATTTTCTTTCTCCTTTTGTTCTGTAGGTAGACTACAGCCACCTATATCCACTTATCTAGCCTGCCTCCTTACCTCTGAAATACTATCCATTGTCAAGTTATGCCAAATAACTGAACTATATTACTATGTATCTTCTCACCCACAGGATATGAGGAAGATAGCTATAGGGCTGTTCTATTGTAAGTTAAGCTAGTAACCTCTGTATACCTTGTAGGTGTATACATAGCCACACTACACTTCACCATCCCATTTCATCTACTAAACTAAAGCGGACGGAGTGCCAAGAGAAAGCACTCATTCTTCTTTCATGCACAACTTTCACTTTCTATCGCTTCTTTCTCTTTTCCCAGTTTGGCTCAAAGTCAGAACATGCACTCTTGCAGTGAAACTGCTCTGTAGTGTAGGATGAGTCTTTCAAAGTGCGAGGTGAAGGGGGTACGCTGTTCTATTTCTTATCCTAACTACCTACCTACATACATACAACTCCGAAGGTAGGTAGCTAGTTCTACCTTTACAACTTCACCGGCGGCATTGTGTTTCTCTCTAAAATAACCTTCTTTATTATTAATGCTCTCGTCCTAGCCTACGCAGGACGGTCGGAGTTATTCTACTTCCTCCTATCATTACTAACCAATGCCAAACATTGAGCTAATTTTATATAACTACGAAAATCATTGCTTACATAATACTTGTGCTAATGAAGGGAATTATTCATGCGTAGACAAGTGCTCCCTGTTAATTCAACGTAGGACATAATTCTCGTGGAAGCAATTATTACGGAATATAACATTGCTAAATGTTTGATTAGTACCTGTACAGATATAGGTCAGTATTACGCTATTACAAATATGAAACACAAAAGTCTGTAGTATGTTAGTACGTGATTATTTGTCGCATGATCTAGCTAGATTGATTTGGAAGACTATGAACGATATCCAAGATGGGTTAAGGAGGAAGGTATATAGGATGTTATGCCAAAGCAAAGATAGAAATACATACGTACATTATCCTCGAAAAAATATAAGTATCTATGAATTTGGTGTATGTCATATTGGATGTAAGGAGGAAGTGAGTCTCTTAAGTTAAGTTGGCAGGATTGAATTGAGTTGGTGAAAGTGTGGCCTGACTAAGGCGTGAGAGACTGATGTCAGAGTTGTGCTATTCAGAGGGAGAGTGTTGCCACTAGATGCACGGAGGTAGACTCCAAAAGAAAAGAGCTACGGGTAAGAGATAGCACTAGGTCGATCTCTAGCCACGTTACGTTATTTTTAGAGGTAAGTGAGTGGAGATGTAAGAATAAGTAAGACGCTCTAGTCTCTGCTACATTTTCCCTCTTATGTTATGTTAGTCAGGAGAACATAATAATATAGTTCTACTTCTTCTGGAGCACACTGTTCTACACTCTCCAGGCTTTTCCTATAGTGAAAGGGACATGACATGGTACTGGGCAAGTTCTGCTCTATCTATTTATGTGTATATGGACTGTAGGGCCCACTAGTATAACCTTACGAGATCTGCCTGCTGCCTGTTCGTAGTAGTCGATTCTATTCGGCGTAGTCAACTGAATTCAGTTGAGTTGAGCTGAGCTGAACTGAGTCAGTCAGCTCAGTTCAGCGTTCTGTTGGCTCCTGATGTTCAGTAGATAGAAGGGCAAAGCAAAAGCAACTAAAGGAGATAGACGTAGCCAAAGGGAAGGCAAAAGTCAGCAAAGGGAGGTCATTAATATTCAAAACTCCTCGCTAGGAAACTTTTCGACCGTATTAGATGAAGCGGAGCCACTGCTCTTAAAATTCCATGCGGCGAGTCGCGACTTTCAAAAGAATATCAAGATTGATATTCATTGCTCTTCGCGACTCCATTTTTTTTACCCATCTTCAGTCAGACGAGGAGGAACAGCAACCAAACTCCTATGTAGAGCCTAACCGAACTAAACCATCCTTCTACCACAACTCACTTTCTCCTTTCATTCCTCTACGACTCCCTATTAGCTAGCACTGTCGTGTGCAACCCTGTCGTGACTCTCTCTCTCTCTCTGTGTCCTGAGTTTTGTCCTCCTCGAGGAACACTAGCTACCTACACATTCACTCCCACTTCATAAAACTAACTAATTTTCAAGAAGGATACAGTTGAAATACGTTTGTGACTTGTCGGAAAGCGGATAAAATATGACAACAGATTCCAGCTCTGACTTTCACTCTGTGTTTCTCCTAACGATTACATCTCTTCCTCTCTCCTAATAGTTACCAATGTCATCCACTATAATGAAATAATTCCATCTCGTGTTCAACGTCCCTTTACCTCTTTATCGCACTATATATTAACATTAGCCCTTAACCTCTGCAGCCATCACTTACTTAGATATCCATTTAAACTATCTGGGGAACTACGAATCTTTTCAAATGATGAATTGCTTCTGCTATATTTTTAATGTTCAGTCGATTGTTTCAATTCGAAAACATTAAATACCCCACACAATAATTCTAGGAATAGTAACTACAAATTTTAACTGATTAATGGATGTGTGTATGGTTATTGCTCAAGGAAATAATAAAGGAATCCCATCTGAAAACCATTAAATTCGTCTGTGACCTGATATCATTGGAATCTGTTGTCTGAGTATTCACCTGACTCCATTATATTAAATCTGGTTATTATTTGTGGAAATGTAGAGAGGAGTCGGTTTAATTGATTTGTTTGAGCTCGGAAATTAAATCGAGTCAAAATATTATTAACGTTTCTCGTGCATCTGCCTGGACCACAAAAAACAAGAGAAAGGGGATTTTTATGGAACAGATTGGCGATATTACATGTCTCATGCATGATTACTTACTTACACGTCAGCGGAGTGAGTGTGCATTTCGAAGCTGGAAATAATGTAGTCATATGTTAGATATGGAATGTATAACAAAAAAGCTTTATGGCCATGGTATATATAAAAGATTTATGAAATTCTATTACAGTCAGCTCAGCATTTGCAATCAAAAGAATGATAAAACACCCTGAAAAGAATAATAATGAGAAAGAAGAGTGTGCCGTAGCCCTAAAAGTTCATATAGTCGTCTGTCTACTTACTGTGCCTCTACAAAAATGGAATTATGGTATATCTAGGCTAAAGGCTTCGAGTCTGGGTACCTATATTGCTTTTAGGCAATATTGTGTTTCTTTGTAGTATAAGCTTTGATGGAACGGCCAAACATTGTTCAGCATGTGATAAGTAATGGGAGAAAACGTGAAATGACATGTGCTATTTTTATCTTTGCTAATCTTCGTTGTAAGGAGTTGGTTGTGATGACTTTATTTTGGGGAATGTTGTGAGGAAAGGATCAGTTGTATAATACAGCAATGTATTGGATGGTTAAGAGGAGTACTTTCTAAATGTCGTTGCCCCACCTCGTGGAATAGAGTCAAAGATTTCTGTTGGCTTCATCGTTTCATTCAACTGTAATCAAAGTAAAGGTGAAAGCTCGAGAAAGGAAGAAGGATTAAGGTACTTATCCAGGCTAGGCTACTTTTAGTCACGCAAAGTCTTTGCTATAGACTGAGGGAAAAGTAAGTGAAGCTGAGAAGCTGATTTCCACTTGGACGTAAGATGTTTATGTGAGTGCATGTGACACGACATCAGATCACGTACGGCTCAAATGACTTGATATAAGAGACAATATGAAATGAGCTCTGTGTGTCAGTTTTTCATATCTTTTCGCTCATCTCATTCGGCGATTGGGCTAAACTCTGCTCGAGTTTCTGATTCTGATGTTCATATCGTGGTGGCTGATAAGTAGAAGGAGACGGGGCAGAAGCAGATACGAGAAAAGCAGGACAAATTCTGCTCATACATAGATTCTCGTTTTCTTCCTCGTCGCCGAGAGTGAGATGGGAGAAATGCTCGAAGGATGGCTATCGTGAATTTGCAGTGAAAGTTAAGTTATATGAAGCCATTGTGTGTATTGCTTTTGTGTGGGCTAAGCAAGAAGTAGCTCTTTCGGTAAGATGTCCACGATAAGACAAAATAAAATAAAACAAAGTGCCGATAGTATCTGGAGATGAGTGGGACTTATCTAGCATAAGTGGGAGCGTATAGATGAAATGGAGATAGGCGGAAAAGTCAGACTTCAACTGCAAGTCTGGGGATTGGAGGCGTAGGTATATTGTCGGCATCTCTTGCATTATGTATTTGTATGTACCGTGTGTAAGTATATGTACCCATGATGATGGGTCGTCCTGAGAGAGAGAGAGAGAGAGAGAGAAAGAGAGTCCTGTATGTAGGCTACAATAAAGTGAGGGAAAGTACAGAGTATTGTAAAGAAGGGGCGTTTCGCAATAAGCAACTTTCATGACGAACATCGATTTTTCCGCTACAGAGGAACACAGAGACTGCAACAGGATTTTTCCACAATTGTACAGCTACTACATGGTGTTCAGAACTTCAAAGTAAACTTTGTGGGTTCATCTGCATGGAAAATCCAATCTTGGAAATGGATAGTGTACTAAAATCCCATCTGGATGGCAATTGCAATGGATGATGGTGGTATAGAATAGAGCCTCTTGTTCTCTCCTCGTATCTCCATCCCACCATCTGTACCATAGGCATCAAATAGCCAAGAAAAGACGAGACACGACAAGACAAGACACAAGGAATACTTATCTTATGATATGACTATCTATTCCACAGACATATTTATAGATAGCACAACTAGACTAAAGCACCAAACCAAAAGACTTACATTGACATAACTAGGACGAACTACTCTCTAGCCATAGCCATATACTCACATTCGTGCACACACACTCACAAAGATACAAAGACGTAGATACTTAATCTTAGACACATATATTAAACTATACCAGAGAACAATGGCTATAGAATGTATCTCTACTTACTTAGTAGCACCGTGTCACTACATTAGTTATCTGTATAGTATGCAAAAACGAGGGTGTATAGGACGAGGAGCTAAATATGCCTTTTTCAACCTATTATATAATATTATGTAGGTAGCTCAAGTAATAGAATTCGACTCTTTCGTTAGCTCCCTATTTACTGAGGTGGATTGCTTTGGTTTGTTATACTTATTTAGAATCCTTGCTTTAGTATTTATCATTTGCCTGTATGCACAGATTGAGAGAGGAAATGAGAGTAGTGGTACAAAAGAGAGAGAGAGAGAGAGAGAAAATAGAACAGTTGAACTGATTCGGTTTCTCTGTACGCAAAAGTCTATCTAGCTAAGTAGGTATAATATATAAAGTATAGATGAAGGGACTGTAGTGGTTATAGTGTAATTTCCAAGACGAAAACACAATACAAAAGTGTATAGAAGAGGAGTTTTACACTCGCCAAGTCGTTTCCCTGTAATGATGTGAAAAATGTGATGTGCAGGATGAAACGATTACTTTCAGTATTCACTATATACAGTAGTAAAGAGAGAGAGAATCAAAGTGAAAGAAGCTTTCACCCAGAATCTAGTGAGCCAAGCAAGGCAGGGACCTAAGCCAAAGGAAGCCAGTTGAGTTGAATTTGGGAATTTTAGCCATTTGCTCGCATCAATCTCATCTCAAGTGCTCTGCGAAGGAAAACACTCAACGTAACTGAAGGAAAATGTTGTCTAGTCGTGGAAACTAGAATAGATTCTCCTCAACTCTTGGAGTGAAAGGAGTGAGACAAGTTGATGACTAGAGGAGCATGACTTGATGTGATGACATTACGTAGATTCAGCAGTCATAAATAGACTGGCAACTCTTTTCCGTCACTCTCCTCAGCCTTAGTTACGGAGTTAGTTGAGTTGCATTAAACTAACATGAAAAACTCGTCAAATGACCCCCTAATGTTTGTTATGACTGAATTTCGAGGAGGAGAGGCAAAAGGAAAGTTGGTCGTGCCACGGACGAGGCGAGGAAAGTCCTAGCTCCAGCATATTTACTAGTGCGGACAGACTCTTACCATTTGTAAAGAGAGAGAGAGAGAGAGAGAGAGAGAGAGGAGGGAAAGGAGTCTACATGCACTAAGCACATCAGAACCTTCGAACAGATTGTTACAAATAAGTGGAGGAGAGTCAGTGAGCAAGCACAAGAGAAGACATCACAGCAAGACAGGCGACTCGACTCGCAACTCAAGCCAACCTACTAATGCTCACAAACAACAAACACAACTAAAAGAAAACTAGAATACAGTAGGAAGTAGCCAAAGGAGAAAAAGTCTTCTGGCCAGAATAAACATTAATACATACAAAAGCCTCTTAGGTTGGCTAATGTAAGTAAGTAATGCAAGGCACTAGTGAATCTCCACTCTCTCCACCAAAATCCAGACGCTCTTCTTCCCCTGCACACACATCTCGACCAACATCACGAGCAATGAGCACAGCCTACGTACGGAGAGTGGGCTAAATATTTTGTCTTCTTAATGGACAAGTCAGTTGACCGTGACGCCATTTTCCAGGGTTTGCTCCGCAGTTTATCTGTCCTGTTTCTGGTCCCCTCTGGTTCAATCTTAGCCTTCCTCCTGACCTGATATCTCTTACTCGTACATTTACATACCGTATTTACCTCATTACAATCCTTGGACTATAACAGTTCTTTGTATTAAAGTGCTCTAGATCTAAAACTAAGTTTCTTATCAAGACCCGACTCTAGAAATCTCAGAATGTACCATAAATTCTCTTTCCGTCCTATTTGTCATTCGTACTGATGTCTCTATGATGGTATTATTTAGAAAATGATTGTATTTTAGGGCAGTCCACTAAAACGAAGGAGTTTAGCTGTAGCTGCGTTAGTTGACATGAGTTGATTTGAGTTCCGTGGTTGTATTTATAGGACTTCCCAAGCCTCTTCATATATTTATGTACATGTAAGTATGTAGGGAGGGCGGAAGAAACCCAGTTTCCAATCTTCCGAAGTACCTACTGTATCTACATGTGTACAAGACTACTAGTATTGACTCCTAGGGCCTTTATTCCATTTCTTATAAGTAGCATGTATATATCTAAGTTTAGAAATGTTGAAGATAGGATATGTGTAGGGAGAGAGTGGGATGTTGGCGGTGCGATGGCTAGCAATATATTCCTAGTGTACAAATCCACTAATATGAAGTGTATCGTTGAGTGTATCTCTGTAGTTTGCTATTGTGAAGGCTTCTGTGACTGAGACTATGGAAATAAATGTACTTTTGTTTCGTTTTATGGATGCGCCTTTATCAATGCGTGGAGAAATGAAAGTTCAAACGGGAAATGGGAAAACGTATGGCACACAATTTGCTTCCTTGGAAGCTGTGTTTCTCATGGGAGTCATAAAAACACTTGATTTGCCTGAGCATTCATACTCCTGCTCCTATTGCTATTATGTATATATAGATAGTTGCATTACTTCAGCTTCCATCCCCATGCATCCTCTCTCCCTGCCTTCTCCGCCAAAATATAATATAAACGTAAAAGAGCTTTTCTTCATGCAGACTCAGAGCCTTTCGTTTCTTTGCCGCTTCGTCTGCTTTTCCTTGTCTTCCTTCTTTTACTCTCCTGCTGATCATCGGATGGCCCTACGTATAGCCCTTTCCTCATTCTCTCTCTTTTTTATGATTTCTCCACTTTCTTTATCGCTTAGCATTGCAAAGTTCACCTCACTCTTGGTCCCGTCCCACTCTCTCTGTACATGGGGGCTCTCCACAGAGAACGTAGCTATACACAGTATATGTTATTGAAGAGAAAGACCATCTCGGTTGCTTTTAAATACAATTATTTTACATTATCTTCCTTGTGCTTTCCTTAATGTCCTGTCTCCCATCAAACTAAATGTGAAAATTGTACAAATCTTTCTATTTGTAGCAAAAGAGTTGAAGAGATAGATACTCTAGTAGATTCCGAATAAAAGATCCCAACCAACCATTAGACTTTTAATGCTCCTCACTATCGTTTAGTACAACATATATACATAACGTCTATAAACAAATAATACCTACCTACTAGGTACATCACATAAAATCTCTGCTGCCCGACTAACTATTATTTCTGTGTACAAATGTAATTGAGAGTCACTCGCTTATTATGCATGCTCTCTTCTTTCTTTACTTTGCTCTCTCTCTAATTTTATCTCTTCCAATAAGTAAACAGTGCAGTGCTGGTACTCTATTCATATTACATCATTGCCTAGACTGTCTAGTGACTCTGATGTTATAAGATCCTAAAACCTAAAATCACTTGAAATGCTACATAGTAATTGTAACCTTTCCCAGTTGACTTCTATAGAACTTTTAACAATCCCAACCTATACACTTTGATTTGAGAAATACAAAATAACAACAAATCTTACTGTTACAATTTAATTGATATCAAATAAGATATCACCATTTTGTAAATAGACTACTAGTAAGCTATGTGGTATCAACTTAAGTTAATGGGTTCATTTTCTTGAAAGTACGTTTTAAATCCAAATGATTTTCCTTCTTTGTGGTTTCTTGTTATCAGGATCGAGATTAGGATTAAGTACATCACATAGTCATATAGCTACTATTGCAAGGCTTAGGGTACTTAAATCAGTTCCCTTTAGGTATTAGAATTGTTTAATATATAATTCAGAAAGACAAAGTGGTGCATTTGTGAGGATAGGGTTGTACGTGACTATTTAATGTGCTACAGATTAATAGTTTGTGTTAGTGTGTAGGTTCGTGTGAGTGTAGTCCATGTATAAATGAGTATCTGACGTAGTTGTGTAGGTATATTAAGCTGTGGAGAGCGATAAAGATAAAAGTAAAGTAGTAAGGAGTTGTGTTGTATAAAAGGAGACGGAGTTTTCTCCATAAGTCAATCCTTGGGGATAAGAGCGTAAGCACCTTCCTCCCACCGCACTTCTTCATCAACCTGTCACTCTTCATCAGAGCATTTGCTCCTATAAAACTAAATAAGTTTTTCACATCGATTACCCACTAACTACCGTCTGCCTACAGCAAAACTCCTCAACCCACCTACCTAAACATACCACACAGCAACTGCACACATCACATTTACGAAGAGAGACTTTCTGCCAGCTAATGTATGTAGTAAGTCATAGCGTAGCAAAAGGGCAACATTTCTGTGTACTAGTACATAGTTTAGTTTATTCCACTTACTGACTAAACTTAACTGCTCCATTTTCCTTTCCCTTCATCTTTTTTCCCTCTTTTCTCAATGCCGAGCTCCTACAATTACACAAACAACAATGCCGAACTCCACTACCACATATTTGGTGGGAGTCGACCGAGGAGAGGAAGCCAAGCCAAGCCACACCGACCAAGGAAATAACCAAAAGCAAACTAAACTAAGGTTCAGCAACTTTAAGCCACATGTCTGCTTTAGTTATTACGCCCTCCTTCACATTCTTACCTACTTCCGTTTTTCTATTACATTTACGATACACAGGCTCTCTCATTTAATTTATTCTCTGTAGTGCATTTCGTCTGGGTTATAAAACCACCCTGTAGTCCTACATACTACGCTACAATTTTTCTGATCGTGAACATAGCACTAAAGGGAGTCACACAAACTCTCCCTTCTGTCATCTTCATCTGCTTTCACACTATCTTAGTCCAAATACTTTCTCTCCCAACAGCAGAAGACAAAGAGCACTACATGCGATGTTCTACTTACTTGTGGGTACTAGCGCAATTGCAATATTCCTCCGTTCCTCATACATCCTCCTATGATAGCTATTATTTATAGCTTTCTTTTAGACTCTCCTACAATGTTATTATATGCATAGGAGAATCAGTCGGTGCAATGCAGTGCTAAAATTCCAAAAGGCCTAGTGTCAGACAGAAAGGCTAAAACTAACCGACTAAAGATCCCACTACAGCCACAAAGAAACAAAATCCAATGCATTTCTGAATAGAAGAGAAGCTGAATGAGGTGAGGTGAAAGGAATTCAGTCTAACCCTTTACACTATCATATAATAGCGTGTGTAATCAGGAGGATTTCATAGCAGCACTATTTATTATGGAGAAGAGATCTCCTTCTGCAACTACCTTACCTCATCTTTCATATATCACAACCTCTGTATTCATAGCTAATGCACAAAATGAGGATTAAAAATCTAGGAAATAGTTACTTCCATTCATCCTGTATAGTTTACCGTATATGTCCTTTTATATTTGTGATGTGAAATGTAATGTGCAATGTTTAATACAAGAGAACGACTTTTTCCAACCTTTCTTTCTTGCGCTGCCTCTCATAATTTCAGGACACTGACGCATGACGTAGGAATCGCTTTATGGGAGAACCCGCCTATATTATAATCTCTTCATAATATTCATAAATCATCTGCTCTTTCAGGAATTCAGCTGTTACAAATTAAAAACTAAGTAATATATGCATGGGTATTTTAATAGCTGTACTGAGAACTAAATTATTATCAGGATTCACAATTTTTATAGTTTTCATCGAAATAGTTTTCAACTGATTTTCCAGCAGAAATCTATTTCAAAGTCCAAAAAGCTAAATCTGAATACCATTGAATTTCAGATTTATACCAACAACATGCTGCAAGAGCCAAACAATTTTCAATTACACATCTACATCTACAGTTTGAATGGAGTAGTAATATTCATTTCCTAAAATAATTACTTGGTGCTATACCAAATGCGAATGAATTGCTCGGAATTTCCGAAACACTTTAAAAACCATCCACTAGAATAGTAATGAATATTGCTTTTGAAGAAATTGTCTGTTACTGAGAGGATATTTGAAAGTTCACTGTTGAGCATGAGACCTTTGATAAACTGTCAGGCTACCTATAATGTGGTTATTTATACATTTATGCATCACTGTGTATATGAGGCAGAACAAATTAACATCTTTGCAAAATATTTTATATGCTTATCCGTGTTTGGCGTTTGCTGTTGCTTTAACTTTCTGTTATCCTTTAGCCGTCAGTTTGGTGTGGTAATCTTATTACAATATTTCTGGTTGAGATTGAAAGTCGTTGGTGCATAAATATCAACCTTGTTTTTGTACCTTGCTATTATGGCGGAGGATGGAAGAGCAAAGCACTTTCTTCGTTAGTTTTTAGGTGAACGCAAATAAGGCGTTTTTTTAAGTGAGTAGCTGATAAAAGTGAAGGAGAAAGTAAGGATCGTCAGCGACTATTACATTATCAGAACCATTCCAGGAACTTAGACATACATAGATAATGATCGATTTAACCCTTTGGAAAATGTTATTTGGAGTTCTGGTTTGGTCTGGTTTTACAACGGTCTGGTTTCGACTGGAGCCGGAGCAGCTTTTGCCTGATTCCTCCTTCAATTTCCCCGTCTTCGTTTGTCGAGCGAGGATATTATTAGAAGGGAGGGCAGATATGCTGAAAGTGTATAGTCTGGCCGGGTTGGAAATGGGAGGTTTGGCGTTTGGACATTACTCACATTCTGATGAACCACAATGATGAAATATTTCTGTGAGATGGAGCATCATTTGCATCATTCATCAAGGAATTAGAGAAATTTTCGTTTCATTAAGTTGAAACGTGCGGTTTTCTCCGAGATTCCATTTGACTGGCTTGGTTACCTCTGCCTCGCGCTTTCTCTTCGTCTGAGTGAAAGCACGGCCTATGCCCCTAAGCTCTCTCATCTTTCCACTTTTATTTCAGTCGACTCACCCATTACATTTTCCTCGCCTAGCTTAACTATGTACTTGTATGTAGTCTGCTGGCATTGTGCTCCGACATTGCGATGTTGTGTTATGTTACGGAGCTGCATTCTATGACTACGGCTCGTTTGGCCCCTGCCTGCTGTGCATCTTTCGACGGCTTTCACTCCGCAGATTCCAAACCAAGTGAAAACATTTCCAGTAATATGAGAGGTTTCATGTATTACATAAGTATATTATGCATTTCCACCACCGACCATCCTTCCCTAAAACCCATCGTCCTACCTCCTTCTGAAAAAGTATTATTAAACTACAGAGTTGAGGAGAGAGGAACGGAGAGCACACTAAATAGTAGATGTGCATTAAGCAGACTATACATTAGTGCACAGTCTCTGATGTGGTCTGCAGTTTTAGCAGTTTAATTTTATAGCTAGGCACATAGTCTGCACTAAGTATCTACTCTGTCCTGTCCATACTATCATTTTGCAAAGGAGAAGAAGCAAAAACTAAAGTTTGAATCAGAGCTGATCGTGGGATCCATTCAATCACGTCAATGCACTACACTACATTAGTTCAGCACACTTGTACTCTAGTGCTTTCACTGGGCCAAACTATTCTACTCTATTGTGTTTGCTCTGTCACGTATGCACTACAACCAACAAACTTTCAAATTATCACTACAAATTGCAACTCCGAATTATCTGACTCCCATGTAGAAATTCCTCCTGCATAGCCACACAATTTGTATATCCTCACAGAACATATTCTGTAATTTACACTTGCTAATGCTCACATTCATGTAATCACATTCCACTTACAAAGTGTGTATGTTCTCCTTGATGTTACAAAATCTGCACAGTTCCCAGTACACAATTGGGATACAATGTACATGTAAAAGTCTGAAGAAGGAGTCTCTTGTAATTGATGATGTACCCTGTAGAATTTATTTTTAGGAAGTAGTGTCTTTTTTTTGTATTCCTCAATGTGTTGATGTTGTTGCTCGATGTACAATACTAAACTAGTTTATAGTAAACGTAGCTATGGGGTTTCAAAAGAGAGATATAGTTGCTTAAAGGCAACTTGAGTAAGTTGTTTACAAGTGAAAAGGTTGAAGTTGATTGTGACTAAGTGAGAGGTGATTGGCGCGGAAAGGACGGCACTGCGATAACATTCAGCTACAAGCTGAACTTTTTACCTTGTAGGCATATACGTATGATACGCTGTAGAATTTTACTGTATTTAACTACAATGCACTGTTACAAAGATAGTGAGTCTAAGAAATTCAATTGACTACGGTTATATTCTATCTGAGGAATTTATAAGGGAGTTTTTATGCGAAGTCTTTTGGATGTTGTAGAAGGATGGAAAAGCACAAATAGACGTAAGCTCTGAACATCAGTCAGAGCACATCGTCAAAATGGTGCGATGAACCTAATAGTCAGATCCAACGTAACGTATAAGTTAAGAGAGCTGTAGGGAAGTGTAGTGAGACAGAGGGATTCTAAATCCACACAGGAAGTGAGAGTTAGTGAAAGTAGAGAGAGGAGAGGAGTAGAAAACAGAATAGAGAAGAACAAATAGTAAGTGAGGGAAAAAATCATCAGCATTACAGTTCGTGACACGGCTCATTTTATTTTCCTACATGTTTTTGACATGAAGCCAAGAGAACATTTAGAAAAGGAAGAATACATATTATACTAACTGAACGTAAAGGAAAGTAACGAAGGAAATACGACTTCTCTCAATGTAATTCTTAAGCAGGCTATCCTGTCTTTGACTTGGTGGGCTCCTCCGAGAAAGGAAAACCGAGGAAGGATAGAAATGGAACGTACGTAAGTGTAAGTTGTAGTGGGATGTAACGCAATCTAATGTAAAATAACGTAACATAGCCTAGCTAAGTATAATGGAAGAGTACTACTCCTTTCTTTTACTTTCTTCTCGATCTCTTCTCTCTATGTATTCTTGGACGAGAATTCGGAAAGTGGAGAAATCCTACTCTGACTATCTAGTACATGGTACATAGCTAATATGTGTAGTTCGGATTCGTTAGTCAAGTCTTTGAATTTACAAAGCATAGTTTTAAGTGAAAGTCTGGGGCTAAGAGCAGAGTGTAGACCGCATGACGTGAGGAGGCGAGCTCCTGGAGAGAGAAAGATACTCGACACTTAAAGATAGTGTCGCTCTTAGCATTTGGCCATAGAGTCCTCATGGATCGTATGATGTAAAATGTTCTCCGTTCACCGCGAGAAAGGAGAAAGGGTTCGATGGTTAAGTTTTGTAACTTCTTCTTTTCCATTCTGTAGTTTGTAGTGCAGTTGGGAGTGGTGGCTACACTCGGGCATCCACCATTCAAAAGAGAAATAGTCTGAGGAGATGTGAACTAAACAAAACAGTGGAAGACGGGAAGAAAGAGAGAAGTGAATGTGAGAGACAGGAATAAGGAATAAAGCTATGAATGTGACTAAAGAGGAGAGGAGGGAGAGAACTCACAACAGTCGATCCGAGTTCAGTAATAAAAAATGTGTGGGGAAATTCTTGGGCTGTGTTTCTCTTGTTACAAGTGGAAGAGTGAGCAGGAGTGACAGAATTATTGCTTGCTGTCGTATTCAACTTTATCTGGCAAGAGATATGCTTCTCCTCCTCATCCGTCAATATCAATACCAATTCCTTTCCTTCTCTATACTCTATTGCCTCTCTTATTCTCGCCCTCCTCCTCGACTTATCCTCCCTTAGTCACTCACTCTCAACTCTTTACATACATAGCCCACTACTGCTAACCTAAAACCTCCTTTCTCCTTTTCATCCAATTCCCTTGCATTATGGCACACACCACACAAAAAAGCTCCCTATACACATACCTACTCGTAAATATTATGTATGTAGCTAGCTATTGGATTCATGCATTAAGAATATGTCCCTTTCCATTAATTCACCAACCATTCCCTCATGTGCAAACTACAAACCTCTATATCATTCTCTGACGTAGATTTTGCAGTTCGTTATGGAGCTTTCACTTGGATAACTTAATGACAAACCAAATAATGATAAGGAATAATAGTTAGAACGTGATTAAGTCACTGCAAAAGGATTTATTTTTGTGCAGACATGAAATTCGGAAGCTAGGCACACAACTACTCTACCTACACTCACGCCTGTCTTCTACTATTTAATGAAGATAAAATTGAAATCCTAGGAAATAAATAATAAGATTTTCGCAGAAAAGTCAGATGATGATGATAGTGTTATAAGAGTCTTGACTCTTAACCACGAAAGTAAAAAAAAATATAATATAAGCATGGAATGTATATCGGATGAGTTTCCTTTGAGTTAACCATAGTTTCTCTTTCCTCATACTTTCACTTAGCTTTCACGATGAGAGTGCTCAGGATCGGGTTACGACTTGGGTTAGAACGTTGAGTGTAGCTGTGGCTCATTCCATCCCATTTCTATGTACATTAGGGATAGTCCATGAATCTTAACAAAAAGAGATACATGCTGTAATGCATTGAACGTGCACACTTATGTGGCAATCGTGAAGACGGCAGTAAGTAATAGCAATATAAACGTACGCATGGAATACCTAGTGAATCTATTGTAGTGTGCTGTCCAATATGTTCGCTTATTGTTAGTCTCCCTTCAATTCCACATATTTCTTTCCCTATCTCCCACTCCTAGCTCTCATCTTCAACTCCCTACATCCTTACTTACTTAAATCTATTCCTCTTTATCAGTATCGCTTCGCACACAGACTATCTTTTACATTCTCTTCTTCCATTCATATATTTTCTATTGCTTAGTTTCAGTTTTTCTCCTGCGAAAAAATTCTATCCTCCTCTGTCCGGGCTGAAACAAGACCAAGTCTGATTCTGTTAGAATCTTTTGCCTTGGTCACAGAGTGCAGCCTACTATAAGCCATCAACTGAAGTGGAGTGAAGAGCCATGTCTTGTCTTCTGTATAAGTACTCCAGTGAATGTTATCTAGGAACATTGTAGCCTTTCGGAAATACAAAATGGATCGGAACGACGCATGCATATGTTTTTTGCTGAAGATATCCCAAGTCTATGCTTTTATTTTGCTGTGAAACGAGAATGATACATTTGGATATAGTGGAATGTTCAGCTCTGCTCTTATATCCGCCTTATTTATAAAGGATACTAATAATGCTTTGATGCTTAGAAAGTAAAACTTGTTCAGTTACATACGGAGATGTAGCACGAAGTTGTAGGGATGAATATATATACATGTATATATGTGTATAGCATTTTTATATAGGATTCTGTAAAGGCTGTCGATATAAAATACCCAAATGGATTCGCCAATGGCTTCTATGCATAAGCTTAGCGGACATTCGAATGCAGAGCATGTAATCAAGTTTGTCGACATCAAAAGCCTACTAGAATCTTCTATCAGACTTTTTCGCCTGCGTTAAATTCAACCTTAGATCTTTGGTTTGGTTTGCTCTCGCGTGGCCTTCGTCCAATGTAAGTTTAAGTCAAGCCATGAGGAGCTTACAAGGGGGAAATGAAGATAAGCTTCAATGGCTGTGCCACTTGTCTCTCATATTTCCCTTTATTCATATCTTCCCATAGCCCCTCTCTCCGTTCTTCTCCTATGAATATAAATCTACGTGACTATAAACAAAGCTACAATATTATTATAAAGAAATGAATTCATATTTTCTACTTTCTACTCTCCAATACGAATGTGTAGGATAGAGAATAGCTACTTATCAGTCTTATCAACCCAAATTGCCTGGCAATAGAAAAATATCTGCCCACTCAGACTTGCATACAATGTGCATCAAAAATATAGGACATTTGAAATACAATTTTGGTTGATACGGCTCAGAGTGCCTTGCCATTTCTGAAATGGGAAAAGGGTGTTTCAAATCTCATGTCATTAGATTGTGGTTGCGAAAAGGGAATAAAAGAGTTTTATATGCATGATGAAAGGCGACAGAAGTAACTGACCAGGCAATATTGACTCTCCGCTACACTACCACAAATTTTCTATATCCTCAAACTTTTCTCTATTCATTTCTAATCGAAAAGGAACTTTGTGCTACCACTAACCTTAGAATACACAGTGATCCTATCTAGATAGAGAGTTGATGGCTATCGTCCAAAGGTACACAAATCTTAGTGGCTTTATATGATGCCCATACGATTGCATGGGGAAAAGTTGCAAAATAAATTCTGCAACTACTTCGAGATTGATATTTAACTACATGTGCATTATCGTCCTCTTAATATTTAAGATATCAAATAACTTTGTCTAAATCGTCAAGGGAAAAAATTTTTACAAAAGAGGAAGCTTCTACATAAATGCCTTGATGGATAAGCAATATCTAGACACTTATTATATAATGTAAATGAAGTATATGGTTAAAATGGGACAACAAAGTGTTCACTATCTATGTATATATATTACGAGAAAGAGTAGCGAGCAGGATATAGTAGCGATAGCCAGGCGCGAGAGAAAGTCCTGAAAGACATTCGGCAAGACACAATTCTTTCATTCTGAAGGAAAGTTAAGTCTATGTTTGGAATATAGTATTGGTTGAGTGGAGAAGCCTGAGCCAGCTGACTTAAATAGAATTCTGTTAAGTTCAGTTCAGTTAAGTTGAGATAGAGAGTAGCGGGAGTCATGTAAGTAGACAAGACAACAAGACTTTCCTCTCTATCTCAATCTTTCTTCTCTATCTATAGCTCTGAGACATATTAGATCGAAAGAGAAAGTATATGAAGTAGAGAAGACATGCTATAGCTTCTTCTTCACAGATCAAATAGTAAAAGTGTCTAAATGCACAGTCAGACTTATATGAGGAGTGTGTATAAATAGGAGAAAGTCGATGTTGGAAAAAGTGAGTGGAAATTAGATAAAGAGAGAATAGACGTCGATGTTAAGTTAACTGGAGTTGGTTATAGTGCAGTTAGTGTTGAGGCTTTGAACGTGTGTGTGTGTGTGTGTGTGTTGATGCTTAGCTGGGTTGTTTTGTGGAGTTATTGGACTGCGTAGATGTTGGATATGGACAGGGTCAGCCGTCGAGTCCATCCAGCCGACTCTCTACTTTTCCTTTTACTTTTAACGAAGAGAGCAACTTTGGACTTATTGAATTTCCTTCAAAAAAATCAGTCCAATCATAGCAGAGAGAGAAGAGAGGACAAAATCCCCGCAGGAGTCTCTCATACACAATTCGGGAGAAATTCTAGGGAAAGGGATGGAAGGAAAAGAAACCACAGGACACGATGATATTAAATAGATGGACGGAGAGAGAGAGAGAGAGAGAGTTGTGTATAGCCCACTTGGATTGTCATCTTGGGCGAGGCTTTGCAGTTGCCTTCTGTCCTGTCGAGTTCTCGGTAACTATAAGTACTGGAGCAAAGTCGCACTTATGACAACTACACGCTCACCTTCTTTCTCTGCATCCGCACTTTCAATTCCATTGTAAGGGGCTGTGTCCTGCCTTCATCCCACTCTTCCAAGGAAATTTACAAGATGAAATCAACCAGCCACTCTTATAGCTATCTACCTCACGCTGTCTCTTGCTCGACAAGTTTAGAATGGAGAGAGGCCGGAGGCTACGGCCTGTCCAGCCTCCATGTCTTATCAAAAGAGTTAAAATGGACGGAGAGGGCACTAGCCAGTACCTATAATGCAATTTGAAATGGTTTAAGCACACATGTGGATGTATAGTGGTGAAAAGTCAGGGCTCTGTCCACTGTTTCACTTTGGAAAGTAAATTCTGATCTGAAATTCAGGTCGAATATCTTTGGATTTTCTGTTGAATAATCTAGATCCGACACTTTCTATTATATTAGAGGGCGAGTGTCCTCCTAGGTGTATAGAGAAAGGAGTGAGTGGATGGATGCGAGCGCTATTTACTTTCTCGGCTGGCTAATGCAGTGAAGCCAAGCTGGCAGACTCGAGGAGCCAAAGTAAATGAAATCAAGTCAAGTCGAGTCAAGTCAACTCTGTGCTGCTTTGTTCGGAGAATGCAGCTGAAGCTAACCAAGAAAGCCCACGAGCAAACCACATCTGTGAAGGATTCTGTACATCGGTGTAGTTATGTGTGAGCTTTCCTATGGCTTTATGGCAACACACGAACAATGAGAGCCAGCCAAAGAAGTCAACTCTAGCCACCAAACTATGTGTGCAAAGTAGCTATTACACTATCAGCTCTATAGCCCAAATCCTTTATCCAACCCTACAATGCATTGAACTCTATTGTGTATATTAATATTGAGCCCAGATAGAGTAATGTAGGGAGGAACGAGGATTTCTCCTCAAACTACAACCAGAAAGTCCA
This sequence comes from Tomocerus minor, assembly GCA_009936455.2. NCBI lineage: Eukaryota > Metazoa > Arthropoda > Collembola > Entomobryomorpha > Tomoceridae > Tomocerus > Tomocerus minor. The sequence goes on from JAAAYG020011643.1 coordinate 39,607, forward strand.
CTATAGATAAGTAGAGCGTACATATAGGCAGTTCCTGTTTTACTCTATTGCTTTGCATTGGTGGCCTACTGAGATAGAGAGACTACTCTACACACTATTTATAAAATAGCATGCTTTATCTCCTTTCGTCTTATGTACATAGATACATTGCTTAATAGTCTCTCGTCATATTGACTTTCTCTGCGAAACTCTATTGTGTACTTTCGGCTTGTATTGTAATCCCCACTGCATTCTAATTCATCCACAGAGCAGAGCTGACTAGTCCTAGTTCAGAATAGACTGAAGATGAGAGAATGAGAGAGAAGTGAAATGCCCGCTTTACTTCTCTTGTATCTATACAGGGTCTGTAGTGTATGGATGTGTATATGAGAGGGAGATAAGGCTGTATCACTTAGCATACTGCAGATAAAACTTCATTTTATTTCAGTTAAAACAAATATTAAGGGAAATGATCCTCTCTGTGTCTATGTGATAGAGGGACATTCGTTTGAGTGTTATTTTCTTCTAGGTTTCGTGAGATTATGCCTTAATTTTCTAGGCGAGCACACTTATTGTGAGGTTTTTTTTTCTCAAGATGAGCTGAAATTAATCGTGGCTTGGAAAGAAAACGTGACATTAGGAAACTTTGAATTTTTCTTTGATGGGCCGCCTTGGATTTGAGGTAGATTAGAGATAGTGCTTCCGGAGAAAGCATGCTCTTCCCAACTCTGCATTAGGGAAGAGATACACAAGTCACTGTCCTCGTGTATATTTGTGAAATGCAAAAGGAGAAAATGTGGTAGATGAAGTGAGTAAGTAGTGAGAATACGGAGGAAGAGGAGGATGAGAAGGTGCACTTTCACCGTGACGCTTTTAGTTCACCAGTTTTGTTGGTAAAGACACACCGCTGTCAGGAATGAATACGATGAGTTAAGAAAGTGAGGGAAGATAGTGTCTTCGAGAGGATCCTATTTGCTATCACATCACAAGACAAAGTAGAAAGACGGAGTTAGTTAAGTTAAGTAAGTATCAAAGTGAGTGGAAGAGAGCTGCCCTCAGGACTTCACTTCCCTTTTCTTCTTCTGACTTGCTTTAGCTTTCTACATAAATAGAATCGCGGCTCCCTTTCTCCCATCCACTACACTCCTCACTGTATTTCAACTCATCAACTTTGTCAAAGTGTTACTTTTGAAGTCGAAGATACAGAAGATTGCAAATAAAATAGTAGACTCAGATCTTTCTTCGCAGCTTCCCGAGTTCCACCTTTAGCTCCCAGGCTTATATGACTTATTGGTTAGACTCCTACTATTTCTCTTTTTTCTTTTCCCCATTAACTCACACCCAGATGTCCATAACTATACTCCTGGCGCATAATAATACATTTTCTATAAAGAAAGGCAAAGGGAAAAGAAATGCAGCTGCGTCTCCCACTCTTTACACTAAGATACTCTAGTCAGGAAGAAAGGAGGGAAAGACGTATTGATAGATGAATGAGGGAAGTAAATTGCCAAGACAAGTCAGGAAAAGACAATCTATGGCTTCAGTTATGCTCAAAACTAAAAGGAGTTAGTTATTATTAAGCTAAAAGAAAGTAGAGTCACTTCACACTGTGTCGTTCACTCGGTCCGTCATTGTCATAGACATTGTCATTAGCCTGACTAAAACTATATTCTCTTTTTATACTTTTTCCATTATATCTTCTCGGGAAGTGGAGACACAGAGCAGAACTCATCTATGTAATATAAAAGGCCTGTCCTGGACCATGAACTCCTTCTATAATGTTAAAATGTGAACTGGAGTTGAGTGGAAGCCTTAAGCAAAGTTCCTACTACATTCACCGAGTAAATAATGCCATGATGTATTTCATTCTTAGCAACTTTGATAATGTAGTCTAATGACGCTCGGCTTTTGCCATCCATTCCATTCAATCTAACTACACACTGCATCCTTTCTATACTTTTCCTCCTTGTTACACATTATTTTATAGCTTACTTTCACTGCCTTTCATTCATATAAAATTAAATCTACGAACACCCATACTATATATGCATACGCTACTTTTCAAACTATTTACATGAATACAGAGTTGACTGATTTCCAGTAGAAAGTTCCTGCACTATTACCTAAGCAGATATCTAATGCCATTTATTCTAATTTTTTTCCAAAGAGACTTCTCTAATCCTTTGGGTGATCACCAGAGGGGCATTTCCTTAGTTTTCTCTTTGTTTTTGGGTTAAAGCTCTACCTTTTGGATTAAAAGTTACTCTGCTGTTTTATAATTTACATACTAAAATCCAGCATTTCAAATAAATAGATTATAAACGATGTTTACATTAAGGATATGTATAATCTTCAAGGTAAAAGTACTCAAGCCATATCCATTGACATTTTTGTAAGTAGAAGCAATTGCTGCTAATGTGTGGAGGCAGAATACCTAAATGTATTGAGAAAATGCGAACATAAATATTCTTAGAGTTATAACAGACATAGACGTGTGTGTTATAGATTCGTTTTGGAGGAGATAAAGTTGCGTGTGCCATTTGTGCACTGTAATGGCTAGGAGATTGAACGTCAGTGTGGATTTGGCATGGATAGATGAGACGATGATGAGGGAGAAAGTAAAGAACTGCAATATTAGCTTGACTTTCTCCTGTTACTTAAGTAGTCGATGAGTTAGTTCGCATTATTTTACTAGTGCAGAGTTGAACTGCAACTTTCTCCCCTGAACTAAGTAACTAACCTTTAGTCTCAGTTGATGCTGAGGAAACTTCCTTTCACTTCAGAGTCATCATTCTATGACACACTTCATGTACGAACACTAGTAAATATATCTTTACTGTGCCACTCAACAGAATTGTTGACAATGAGGGGAGTGAAGTAAGCTTCGACTTCAAACTTGACACTGTAGCCTAAGTTTAGCAAAACTAAAGAAGTATTAATATTCCGTGGCTAATGTACATAGCCCTAATTGTCAAAAAGTTTCTCTTCATTTGTTTGCACACATTCATGTGGTTGTCTCACGGAGAAAGGGAAAGAACTTTTCCTCGACTGGTGATTAGAATGATAGTTCGTATTAGAGGGGGTGTACTTTTGAGATGTTTACATTTTTTCGAGCTTATTCTTAGTAAACATAATAATATAATGCGCATAACAGAATACACTTCCATATTTTACATAATAGTTTTGTTCAAATGTCTCACTTGTAAAAGTAACTGTATGCCGAAACTAGTTAAAACGCTAGAAATATGACTTTCTGGTGTATCTAAAGAACTTATACTCCGAAACTCGATGAGGTTTTTCGAGGAATTGATGAAGCATAGAATTGATTAAACAAATAATACTTTTACATAAATACTATTAGTATTATTAGAGGTATAAATTGACGGTCTTCTGGGAATATTTTTAATTGCATTTTACGTAGATCAATAGTACAGGTTTAAAAGCCAAAATCAAAGGCCACCGAGAAACAGTGAAGCACATTGGTAAATCTGTAAACAATGAGTAATTAATGAGTGTTTATATACTTGTGTTTTCCAAATAGATAATAAGTACTAACAACAGTAAATGACAGTTGCAGTTGCTTGAGCAGTTTTAGGAGAGCAAGCATAAGGGGGCAAAAGTAGTTAGTTATAAACATAGATGGGCAAAATACGTAGATAGTAAAGTATTTTGAAAATATTTTGCTCAAAATACATTTTCAGGTTCAAAATACAATGATTTCTTCTAATTATATAAAATACATATATTTAAAATACATTTTCCCGGAGAATATAAAAATACAAAATACAATTTTTGGCTCATGGCCCAAACAAAAGGTTTTCACGCATGAGTTAGAGGGCTTATTATTATTAGAAAAAGTATTTTGTGAAAAATATTTCGAAAAATGGAAAAAACGATTAAATACAAAATATTTTTTCCTGAGTCTTCAAAATAGAAAATGTATTCAAAATACAGTACCTATTTAAAATACATGCACATGCACATGTACATATTTTGCTCGTCTATGGTTATAAACTAGTTTTCGAGGAAAAGCTACTTAGCTAAAGATCAATGGAAAACACGTGCGGTATTTTTAGCTATTGCGTTGAAAAATATGATGAGAAAACAAGAAAATATAGATGAGATAAAGTTTATTTGTAGGGCATTGCAGGAGAGATACATAATAAAATAAGTAGGAAACCGCAAAATGTGTGGAGTAGGAATTTATGAAATAGATAGTGAGGGGGAAACGAACTTTTCCGGTTTAATATAAAGTAAAGTAGCTGCCTACTGCCTACGCGTATTCTATTTTGGTAGTTGAGATGTATATTAGTTAATATATCATATAAAAAGCGTATATTATAGTCTTATAATGTCGACACGATATCGACTATGCTATAGTTGAAGATGTGGTAGAAGAAGTAGTAATGTATGTATGTAAGTAAAATAAAGTGAAGTAGTGTGTGATGTACATGTTGAATGTTGATGATGATGAGGGCGATGAAGGAGAAAGACAGAGAATGGTCGGCAGAAATGGGGAACTGGAAAGAGAGTGATGTCTTGCTGGAGTGTTGACTGTCTGTTTGTTTCCGTCCACAGCCATTGCTATATTAGGCCTGCCTCCTATAAGATCTCTCTAGTCATAATGGCTAGGCACAATCAGCTCGCTACTTTGCTCGCGAGTATTTGTCTGCACCTTAAGTTGAGCGGAGTTGAGTTGAGTGAGCTTACTTTAACTAATAGGCCATATTCGTCTGTGGAGGAGAGTGGGGGAAAGGAAGGAAGGAACGGAAAGCCAAGGGAAGAGTACAAAGATACTTTGGTAATTTAGTCCTAGTGGTATTAATACATGCTAGACAGAAGACAGAGAGAGAGAGAGAGTTCAGTAGCTCTTCGGTTAGGTACAAGTAGTTCTTTCCCACGGGACACTCCCTGATGAATCCATAATAGTACATAAGTTATGGAAGTAATGAAACTTTGCCATTATCATTATTGATTCTAGTTTGCAATCATTTTTCACGTGGAGTCTATACGATGATGGGAGCTGTGAGTCCAGAGTCTTTTGACACTTTTCATTCCTACACCAATACGTTTCAGATGCCATTCCTCAACCCAGAAGGCTTCCCTGAAAAGGTAAAAACACTTTTTCTTTTACCGTCACCTGCTTATTCTATATTTATTCTCTCTCTATTTTTAATGGATAAAACTGCCACAAAGTTTTTTTTTGCTTCTATACTCCCCAAATCCATAAGGAGAGAAAGTATTTATGCTAATGTGATATTTAGTTTTGCTTAGAATTTTCTTTGCTCCTATTACGCGAAAGTATAAATGTTTTCTTGATGAGTAGATTAGCATTAATTATTTTATTCCAGTTATGAAAGGTGGAATGGAGCTTTTTTAGAAGGCTCGCTGTTTAAATAAGCTTGACGTGACAGGAAAACAAAGGACTAATAAGGCAACTAATAGTCAGAGTGGGAAAGAAAGTAACTTTCCCCGTCTTTTGTATTTCTAAATGAGCATTATGAAAAGAGGGGAGGAGGAGATGGTTGGAGCGTTGAATTTTTTAAGCGGGATGAGTCCTTCTTGTGTCTTAGCCATTAAATGCCTTGCATTATGGTAGAGAGTATGGAGAGAGTGAGGAAACGGAGGGACAGAGAATTCGTAGCTTTCTTTCTCTCGACACACTTCATCTATGACACTTCCTCCTCTCTGCGTCGTAAAGAACACTTGACTCATTTTTCACTCACTCTTCTTTCACTATGCACTCTGTCTCTTTTTCCACAGAGCCACACTCCTAGAGAGCTAGGAACAACAAATACGGAAGACAAGACAGTAAGACAGACAGTCAACCTTCCTATTATTAGTTTCCCTCCTTCTTTGAAGAAGTTGTGCCTTGCCTTCTGCCGTCCTGTCCTCTCTTGTTTTCTTGCCTGTAGCTTTCTTTTCACAGCTCTTTGCCATCGTTTTTTCCAATTTGTGGAGAGGCCAACAGACCAAAGGAAACCAGAAGAGCCGTCTCTCTTTCTCTCTCTCTCTCTCTCTCTCTCCAGCTTTGGTTTGTTGTCTTCTCCATTATTGCTTAGTGTGGATGTACGTACATCGAATGCGTACAGCAGTTCCCTTTTCTTTCGTCCACATACATACAACATGTAGAAATATATTTGAGAGAGAGAGAGGAAGAAATTCATGCCGCTCATGTATGCTACTTACTTTTCCTGTTTTCTGTATAGTGGCTCACTTGCAGGGTTTGATTTCCTTTTCCCTAATATTAGTCTTATCGCAACAACCTCTCCTTCTCTTACATACATATGTATAGTTGTATGTATGCATAGTGAAAATAACTATAAGAATGCACATCCACTGAGTGTTTATATATAAATATAGCGAGCAAAATCCTCCTACTCCTCCTCTAGCGTTGCGGTCCCAATAAAAATGTCGTAAACTGTTCCGAGACTGCGGATAGCAATAAATATCTGTGTAGGATGTGGAATTGTAATTAAATTTCGGCTCTATGCTTTGCTTTGCTACCCTGGGCTTCTTTTCGCTCCTTTTGCGATGAATCTGATGCCTGACTTGACATACAAAATACAATAGAATGCAATACAATTTTCTCCTGTGTATTTATATTATGTGCCCTGTTCTGGACGCCTCTCTTCCATCCACTCTCCTCTGCGTGGTGGGATCTTGACTTGGACTTGTGATGTGTGACCCGCCTTTCCCTCCAGATGGTCTCATCGATGATGGATTTTGCCACCAGCATGAGGCCTGACTTTCATCGTGCTGTGATTGATACGATTTCCTATTATGGCTGGAAGAATATCATTTACCTCTATCATTCTCATGAAGGTATGTACACATGTTATTTATCTACTTCCAATATTCACTCTCACCCTCACTACACACAAGCCACAATGGCACATTTTCCATGCTAACTAATGCACCAATTATATAGGTACAATCGTATAAGCACCTAAAATAAATACACTTCTCCGTATGTAAATCCATTGACTCGGTAAAATAATTACTGCTTTTCCCAGTAATTTGTGAATGTATACTTTAATCTGAAGAAGAGACTCACTCACGTTTTCCCTCTAATAAGTCAGCAATAGTGCTATTCACAATCTCGAGCACATTTAATTAACAAGCAGTTATAGTGATTAAAGTAAGATGCTGATAAATGCTTTCGTCGGAAATAATATTAATGCCTTTATGATGACTTTATAATAATATACGTTCCCTTCCCTCACTTGATTCTGAGTCATACACAAAGCAGAGCATACGTCTGGTTTGTAATTATCAGCGGAATCTGATACACTCGACTTAACTACGAGATAGTTCACAGTGGAAAAGCATGGCGTGATTTTCCCTCACTCCCTCTCTCACCATAGTTTCTTTGATTCTATGACTTTCTATTAGATTTCTCTTTCACATCATCATCCCGTGCGTATAGTAGATTTATATAAATTCCTAGGAGTAGAGTAACTAGAACCGCATGGACATACATTCCCTCGCTCCAACTTTACTCCACACTTTCTCATATTTATAATAGATTATCACATTTAGATGTTGTGCCATGGTTTATCGTATTCGTGCAACTTGCTCCCTTCTGAGTCTCGAGACTCCTCTGTCCTGTCTCTCCTTCCCTAACCCTAATTTGATTTTGGTCGTCTCATATGACTCTACATATGTCCTATAATGCCTTCCTACGTCATATTGCTCTTTCTGCATGCTACAAGTACTAGTGCTATAGCCACTAGCACTACGTAAGTAACATACTACCAACACTTAAAGATAAATTACTATAAAGATATTTAATACATATATCCATATGCATAATTTAGATATTGTTGTAGGGAGTATCCCTAATTGTAACTACTGAAATCTAAGAATATGCTAGTCGAATTCATATTTTTAAGTAAATACTTATTGTACAGAGATTTTTCAATATTGGTCCTGCATTATTTTCACCGTGTGACTAATTGTTTTGTCTTTCCATGACGTAAAAAAGTACAGATTTAATTTGTTAGAAAAGATTGTAGTAAAGATTTGTAGGAAAGAGTCAATGTAATCTAGGTGTTGAAAGGAAACTAATCTCTGTGTAGTATGCTTACAAGGTGATACTGATAAAGTAACAATAGAATTTTAATTATAGCAAGCACAGATTGGTTGAAAGAAGCTGACGTTCTGTCGTTTGTGACAAATGAAAACTGTACGCATTTACATATGTCGTAAATTGACATGAATATTTTATCTGTGAGAGATTCCTAGTGAGTGTGGGCGTTTTCTGAAATGTACAAATTTCCTTTAACACACCATGTACATATCTAGAGAGAGAGAGAAAGTGGTCTGTGCTAACTAAATATAGGCGCTCTAATGAGGGATTCAAAGTTTTAAGAATATAGAGAGCGTTGTATCGTATTTCGTAGTGTGATAAGTATAGTATAATTACAATAGTGGATATTGGATGCATACATTGTTGTATTACAACTCAGTACTTTATGGTCGGTTTTCTCTTCTGGTCTCTACAATATGTGGACTCATAAATTGTACAAATTAGATCAGCATTTCTCTTCTGACTAAATTACACGGCTGCATGTGAGGCAAATCTACAGATAGGTAACAGAATAATAACAGAACGGGCTGACTTGTAGTGTACCGCTGGCAATAAGTATTCCGTGCACTCCAGTCAGTGAATTTATAAAGGATTTTCACTGCTACTCAGATGAGATGTTAGTTAGACATACATGGAGGGAATTTTGGTGGCTATCTCCTAATAGAGAATGTGAAGGCACTGTGAAGCAGTCGCAGGTTGTGTTCCCTTTGTGATGTTATTTAATGTTGTATGTAATGCCCGAGTCCCACGTAGTCTGTCTTTGGTCACCGCACCGAACAAGTGCAGAGCTGATGCGAAAGTTTTGATTTACGTTGCGCTAGCTCCGTCCCCGCAACTCTCACACAAATTATATCCATATTTCCCAGCTTCCTATGTATTTATGTGTATGTGCTAGTAGGAGAGTTAGGAATGTAAGCTGCAGAGACCACGACGCTTTTTAGCCAATAAAAGTGTTTCTGAGAAAAGCCGTTATGTACTCGTATGTCTTTGTCAGAAATTGTGTAAAAGTCTTGATAGTTATGGGGAAGGAGTGCAAATAAAAATAAGTTACCAAGATTTCTTGTTTAAACAAAATTATACAGAACAAATACTCATTTAACCAATTGTTTCATAGAGGCTCCTTAACTTAATTTTGTTTTGATTTTTTCTCCCTCTTTTCCTTCCTTTTCATTTACATTATCAATAGAATGCAACCAGCCGCTACAAACCAACAAGTACTCCAACTTTTACTTACTTTCTACTTTACAAAGACTGCAGACGATTTCTGTGTGTGCATACAGCCTTCTTTTAAGCACTTCCATACATAGAAAACAGTTGTTGCCTGTAATAATATGGGGAACGTGTCCGTACACAAATTTATAATTCCAAGACACGCAAATGTCCTATTGTTTCCTGTTTTTATATGAACTGTATATGTGTATACTTAAAGCAAACCTTGTCTTAAAAGGATCCAAACACTATTTCGAATTTAATGTAATAGTAAAGTACTTATGCTCAGTATTGTTCCTTATTGCTCCTTGCTTAACTTAAACTTTTTAAGAAAGTGTTAGTCTCTCTTCTCCAAATGCAACTATTTATTTCTTTAACAAGAAAAGATACAATCCACCAGAACTTTTCTCTCTCCACTCCAATTTTACTTTGTAGGACACAGTTTTCTAATGAACTGCCATGATTTTACTTGAGAAACTGTTGCAAAGCACACTAGGTAGCTACCTCCATGGAAAGACATTGGGAACTTTGTTAGCACTTTCTTACTGTTGCTCTCTCCCCAGTTATTTACCAGAATCAAAACCAAGACCTTTCTGATTATGCATGAATACTTACTGGAAATTAACTTTGTCAACTAGGGATGCTGGAATAAGAGAGGGAATTTTACGCAACGACTAAATAAATACCTACGCGTTACAGTACAACCTCACCATATAATTTATGTGAGAGCAGAAGGAACTCGTCGGTTTCGATTCCCGCATTTGAAGTTTATATCTGAAAATCCCATGTCAGTTATCTTGTCTCTATTTAAAATATTACATAGCACTACAAATTCCGGACTAGTTCTACGTTCTCTTTCTTGCAATAAGTAAAAGGTTGTCGCAATACTAACTGTACTTATGTCTACTAATAATGTTTCTTATATTGACTGTGTATAAGAAACTTTCAATTTTACACAATAAGAAAAAGATGAGAATATATCATTATATGGTTATAAATAAATATAATAATATTGTTATTTGGTGGCAATCTACAGATAATGTAGTACAGGGTAAAAGAACTTAAGCGGGTATAGTGTATTAATTGTGCCAGAAAACGAAGTAATATATAAATTGTTGCTGAATATTAGTAGTTTAACAAGTAAACGAGGAATAAAAGATGTAGTTAAGTGTGGAAGAAGATGTTGTTTGAGAAAAGAGAAGTTAATAGAAATTATTTGCCACCCTGAATAAATGAGAGTGTGTAGAGTAGAGTAGTGAAGTGTGTGGTAGTAGGTAGAGTTGGTTAAGGGAGTTAGTAAGTCAAGAGAAAGAAGAGAGGACAGAAGAGGACAGGACACGGGCGAGCGGATATTTTGTTTAGCTCTGGTGTTTTGTTTCGCCCCATGGTGAAAAAGATTAATGGGCTCTGTAATTGATTTATGGGGACTCTTTCCTCTCTCCTCCTCTATATACGCTTTAATTAAAGCTCACGAGTCAGATTTCTTCGTGACGGTTCAAAAGCTGCCAGCAGTCCGATATCATGTAATGTAAGAGATCCTAGGGAGTCTATCTTTCTCTCTACTTAGATAAGTACATCTAATATTAACGCTGTAAATATTTGACTGACTACACTTTCACTGGTTATAACTAAACCTCCTCCTCCTATGTACTTTCGTCCAAGCTGCCACGATTCGGCTCAACGCTTCTCTTTTGTTCACTTTTCCCTCCTCCTCTGTTCTTCTATTCCCACTATTAACTACATGACATCAAACTTTGACTTTTACTAAACCTAATATTAGACAAGTACACTCCTACAAACCTATTTACGGCACTCTATACAATATATTTAGCTCCTAGGATGAGATCCTCTGTAAGTATGCACTATTAAATCCTCTTCCTCTCATTTCCGTAAGTAAAATGTTGTTGGTGATAAATATATGACAATGAGTAAATAGGACTCTACCACAAACAATAGTGCTAACACCTTGTATATACGACCAAATAAATAAACAGAATGAGTTAATGATACAATTAACAACTAAGTAGAAGTACTTTATACAGAGTTCACCTCGTCGACATGAGTATAATAGCGCTATATGGCACAAGTAAAGTGCTCAGCAATGTTTCCCACACTGCCCTATTCTATTCATAGTAGATAATAATGAAAGTCATATAGAACTACACATCCATTTAGCCAACTACTACGTCCTTAGCTATCATTAAAAGCCAAAACATAGAACAATAGTGCGCTTAGCATTGTTCAAAGGTATAATGTCAATTCTGACTCCTATCACTTGACAGGGCAGAAAGAGAAAGCCGTGAGTTGGTGGCGATTGACAGATAAGGCACAACACTCCAGCAACTCGATTCAATAAAACAGCCTTGCTGTACATTTTGTGCTCTCTTGTCGAGAGCACTTGTAATTTATTGGGGGCGAGTCACTGACAATCTAAAGAAAGTCGCAAGGGAGACCTAAGACATGACAAGTGTCACTTTTCCCAGACATTTCATGCTGTGTTTTCTCTTTGTGGATTCAATCCTTCCTAAACCTTTTTTATCATGAATCATTTTGATATATCATCAACCACATTCCTTTCATCATTAGCCATAATCCCTCGGATATTATCCGATTTACTTTTCTCGACATTTCTGCTAACATTCATCAAAAGATACTCATAGAAGATATTATAATATAATTTTTCTACCATGATATTTATTTTTTATCTGTAACAATAATGTCAGATATTATAATCCTAGTGATCATGATCTATATTGATTTTCTGAAAGCAGATTTCGCTTTCACGTAGTACATTTGATATGAGATTTATGCTGATTATTAAAGTTTTTTTGTCTCGAGTTTGTAATACTAATCGCTGACACTATTTAGTAAATAATAATATCCGAGAACAGTTTTGTACTAAATAAGCGTACGATGTGTAGTCTACTGTTAAAGAACCATTTGATTATTGACGGAGACGGGAAGCGTGAATAGTGAGTAATTGAGAAAGTCATTGGCATTAATGAGGTGAAAGTTATTGTGTCGCGATCGGGGAATAAAAGAGGAGGCGGTGTGTGCATGGCAAACCAGTCAAGAGTATTAGAAAAGAAATCGTGTCAAAAGCTTCAATTTAACAATAGAAAGCTCTGGGACTGTTGTAGGCGAGTGTTGAGTGGAGGAGCGAGGGAGGGAGGCGAAAGTGTAGCAAAGCAGTTCTTTCATTGTGCTCAGTTTTTAGCGTGTCATGTAGCACTGTATTGTCTGTACTTTGTAGTTGGAGTCTTTTGAGAGAGAGAGAGAGAGAGAGAGAGAGAAAGAAGAAGGCGAGAGAAGGGTAGTGTGTAGGAGATTCAGAGAGCAAATTGTCATGATGATGAAAAGATCTTTTAAGATTCTATCCCGTTGTCTAATTTTTCTCAGGAGAAGAACGAGAACAAGAATCCCATTCTTCGAGCCAACTGAACTAAACTCAGCCGTTGAAAATAAAAAGTGTACATACTTACACTTACCGTACACATTACAGTTCCTAGATTACACACTCCCTCGCTCTACGCTATTTAGTTTAGCTAAAGAGAGAAAAATGAAGACAGGTACTAGGAGACTATAGGAACAAGTAGATATCAAAAGAATCCCCATTCTGAACCATATAGAAAAGTTATTGTTAGTAGAAGGTAGTTGAAAAGATACTAATATGTGACGCACTTATATGTGATGTCTCTGTATCTGTCTCCTATCTCCTTGTTCTGTATCTCGACTTGTGAGAACATAATAGTGGGGACTGTAGATATAAAATCATGTGTAGTACAAGCACTAATATATCAGAGTGTATGAAGGAGAGAGATAGTAGGGGGATGTGTGCTTATAGGCAGGCAGGCAGGATAAGACGTTTTTCGAGCAAATAGTCAGCAATTCTTTATCTGGACCTTTATCAAATCTTATTCTGCGTCAAAGCATCGATCACCATTTCCAGACTCTCACATTAACCATTTCCCAAGGGACAAGCTACAAAGATAACAACCTCCTACTATTTTAGTCTCTTCTTCCTTCCACTCTCTTTCTGTCTCTCTTTCTCCTCTTGTTCGTATTTAGTATCCCTATCGTCTCTTGTCTGGTTAGTACAGCTACTGCTCTGGGATGTAAAGCCGAATCTTTGAGACTCCTTTCGTGTTATGTTCATCTCATCTTGAACTGTATTCCTCTTGGTTGGCCTAACAGATCTTTTACTAAACTAGTACATATATATTAGAGAGCAAACAGTGAATTGTTACATTTGTCTGCTTTTCTCCAGACGGGATACTCCATGTCTCGACTTGTATATGATATGCTTTTCTATATATAGTGGACTATATGGGTGTATATATGTCTTATATTGGCTATTATGTACATGATGTGCTGGTGTTTGACCATTTACGCAATCGCAAAATGCTCTTATATCACTTACGCTCGTATGAGCATTGTGTTTTGAGTTGGAGTTGGACTGTTGGATGCATGTGAGTGAGTATGTTTGTATGTAAGCAGGGAAAAGGCGAGAGTGTTGAATCTTGCTCTCTCTCGTCTCCCTCGCGTTCCTTTAGTTCCACTTGCCCCTCTCAGAGGATTTGCTATGTTCCATTAAATATCCATCACATTTGGGTGTCTCTTTCGGCCTCGAGCCATTGAATTCGTTAAACTCACCTTTGTCAAATGACATTTGCTCTTTGGGAGAGTTTCTAGCTCCCTTTCTGCACTTAGCTTAGGATCATCATCATATCTACCTAGTGCATGTATCTATCCACGAACAAACCAAACTCTTGCTTCCAACTTAGAATTTATTACGCCATCCTAATGTTGAACATAACTAAAGATATCTACACATACACATTATAGTTAGTAGAGAGGCAACGAGCTCGTGCCTAGTTTAGTTTTATTGAAAGTTGTAGGGATGGAATGGGATGTAATGTAAGTAGTAGCCTGTCTACTTAGTATATTTCATATACACAATAAATAGTAGATAATATTGCTTAACAAGTGCAACAAATCGTAACGTGTAATGTATTCTGTTCTGCAGTGCTTTTAGCTATCTTTCATTGCCTTTCTGCGGTTACTTTCCTTGCGGAGGATGCACACCAAAGCCATATTAAAGATAGATTTAAGCCTTAAGTCCCTTTTCTAGATCTATATGACTATTATTTACATGCATTTTCCAACTTATCTAATTAAACTAGCTTTAGCGTATGGGCATTTGTGGGATTCCGAATTTCAACCTCTGACAGAAATTCTACTGCATAATTTACATGCAGTGTCAGTTCTACAAAGTACATAGACGCACGACGCCTAAGGTCAATTCCTTTATAATATAATTTACATGCTTTAGCCTGTGATGAAACAGAAACTGCAATTCTATGCTTGGAAGCATTTCCTATTTAGTTCTAGTTACATTACTGTAAATAAAAATGAGGGATAAGTAGAAAATGTCAAAAGTGGGCTTTCTGCTCTTACGGCTATCTGTTGTGCAACTAGGCACTAATATTTACAAATGAGAAATATTCTAGTGAGCTCTCAAAGGAATTCCACTAGTAATTATTCATTTTCCTTGCTGGAGGTGTAGTTTTTGAAAAGGAAAAAAGTTTACAAGAATTTACACTTCGATCATTACTAATGAATTGTGATTTCAAAGGATTTTATTTGCTTATTGACGGAGTTCAGACTGCATGAAGTTATGTTTCGTATAGGGATTTCGCAAATCAAAAAGAGAAGCTCGGAACTTCTTCAACAAATACTAAAGTCCATATTATGATATAGTTATTAATAGATTCTTCAAGACAAGCTCCCTTCATTTCATTTAATTTTATTCGAATATCACGTCTTGCCTTGCCAAGATTTCTGCAGCTCAGAGTTCCTCTCTCTTTTCTCGAGCTTTCTCCCCTTAGCGGGAGACTTGCTCTATTCAAAGTCATAAACTTTCATTTCTTTTATTGATTAGAATTTGAAGCTGAGGGCAATTTAATCCTAACCGAAAGGAAGACGTCGAGGCCAGTGAAACTTAAGTTACCTACCAACAACTAAGACAACAGCAAAAGAAACAGAGCACAAAGTCTAGTGGAGCTACACCCACTCATGCCTTATCCTCTTCCTCTTTGATTTAAGGGATACAAATAGGAGATATGAGAATTCCTTTATAAATACATTCGTTGTAAATACTTAGGCAGTTCCTTGTAAATACCTTTGCAACTTAGCAGAACTTGTTTTATTCTCTCTCTCTCTGCTACTACGTTTCAAAGTTTCCTTATTTCTCGACCTGCAAGAATTAAAGTGCATTCCTTAAACAGAATGAAAAAGCAGAGAATAGAATTTTCTCAAAGCTCACATCAGAGCACAGAGATGAAAAGATAGAAAAGGGAGCAATTTCACTTACATTAAGATATTCTACACAGAAGAGCCGGTTTGTAATGTTTGCCTGTTACCGAATCATTTGACTGGGAATGAGTAAAGTAAAAAACCTGATTTCTTATTTTCTTGATTCAAACTCGATCTTGCATGCATTCCATGCATTTTTCCTCGATAAATGACAACGACAATTTATATAAACTCTTCAAAGTCAATACTGTCCACCATACTATCGTAGATTTAGTGACTTCCAAGAAAATGATTTGTTCTCATTTTGGTTTGTCGTCTATATGTACTAGGATAGTGATGCTAATATTACTATAGACTTGTACATGAATGAAACCTTTCGTTCTGCAATGGATTGTACCGAATATTGTTTAATAATACATAGATTAATCATTTGTAAATTGGTAATTATTTTCTTACTGTTTTGTAGGCAATAGTATTAGCTTTAAAAGTGCAACGGACATCAACGAACTTTCTGTTATTCATCTCTTTCACCGCCCTTTCACAGGGATTTTCAATTCAAATAAAAATTTGCACCGTAAACATGATTGCTGTGCGTAATGGGTTATATTAATTAATTGAATGACGATTGACTTGGAGTGGATGTTTTCTGTTGGAAAGATTGTTTGGAATTACGATTAGGTATGTCACCAGAGAGAGAAATTAGAAAGAGGAATGGCAAAGTTACATGTGTTTTTCGTAGAAGCCAAATGTTCGTTTCTATCTGCACTAAGTGGGAGTGGTTAGATATTTGTAAGTGCATTAAAATTGTTCGGTCGAGCAAACTAAGGGCTTGATGTATGTAATTGAACAAGTAGTACTCTGCGGTTGACTTGACTGGTCCTAGATTTCCTCGATTTGAGTTGAATTGGAAATTTAAGCGAAATGAATGAAAGAGAAAGGAAAGTTGTTGAAAGAGTCTTCAAAAGTGCCTTACAGACGACTGCACCGCAGTCCTCGATAATTTAGTGCTCGATTTTTAGTCCAACTCGAACTCTGTTCAACTCACTCCGTTATTTTCTATTCCACTCTATAATTCACATTAAAGTCAAGCCGAGTTTATCTACACCGTTCTAATACATGGCTGACATATGTACGTACATCACTCATACTATATCATATCCTATTGGATTGAACGTCACATGACATTAGTTCCCATCCTTTACCCACCCTTTTTTCACTACTCTCTATGTCATACATAAAAATTGTGAGCTATAGAGAAATAAAGTTCATAATGATATTACGTTATATTATCAACTATCATAACTTTGTTCTTTCCGCTCTTGTCCAACTTCAAGGAAATAAAAAATGAAGGGAAATGATGGAGGAGCTTTATATTCTATATAAATTACTTGATCCTATATTATAGTCACAATCACTGGGTATATTATGGACTTTTAGCTAGTAACTGTCTCTAATGTTGCAAAAAATTCCAATAATTATATAGCATAATATCTCTTTGAACTAATTACTAAGATATTCACGTATATAATTATTATATTGAAATGCCGTCCCAGCAGATTTTCTTGTTAGGAAGAAGTGTTTTTCTTTCCAGAATTGGAATAGCATGATACCTAACTATCGGTTCATGTTTTCTGGAATACAAAAATATATTCATATAAATGAGATCTATTTAGTGTCTATAATTTCTGCACTGTATATGTCAAATATTATATGCTTACACATCCATCCTATTGTATATATATCTTGTACTTATATTTCTACAACCTTGTTTGTGATATGATGTGAGATTGAAGCGCTAATAAACAGAGGAGAAGAAAAAACATTGAACGATCAGACGGAATCATGTGCCATCATCATATTTGTTTTGATGGTTCTAACTAGAGGATAAATTGGAAGTTACTCAAGTGGAAATTCTAATAACATGACATAACATAACACAGCATCACATGCTATCGAAAGTTACATTGGAGGAAAGGAGCTAGAATTGGGAAAAAGAGGAGAGGAGGATGGAATGAAAGAACACTACACAACACGCTCACTGCAACTTATAATGTACACACAGATCAAGTTAGAGGAAAAGACATTCTGTTCAGTTGAGTTGACATTCAGAAGTTGGTTGACTTTATTTTAAGGGTTTATTCCTCGGAAGGAATACATATGTACATTATACACATCACGTTACACTGCACATCTATACATGTAGAAAATGTTCAGAGAACAAACTAAACTGTAGAAGAAAGGACTACTCTTTTACTCCACGAGGATAGGATATAGATATACTTAGCGATAGGAAAAAGAGAAAGTTGTGAAAGCTAATAATATTTGGTATACGCCATTGCTTTCCTTCCCTTATTACATACAGGGCCAATCTGATGACAAGTAAATTGATGTAGTACATAACATGCATGTTGTTTTATTCAGGTGAAAAACACGATCACGTAACATGTCAGCTTAAAAATTGTTCAGACTGAACTG
This sequence comes from Tomocerus minor, assembly GCA_009936455.2. Classification (NCBI taxonomy): domain Eukaryota; kingdom Metazoa; phylum Arthropoda; class Collembola; order Entomobryomorpha; family Tomoceridae; genus Tomocerus; species Tomocerus minor. Next base: position 57,677 of record JAAAYG020011643.1, read on the forward strand.
GCTACTAAAATTGATGTACACTTACCCATTTCCCTTCAAAAAAATCTTTGACGACAACATAATATAAAAATAGATTATAATGCCGTTTGCGAATGACCCTGTAGTAGAAAGAGTTTAAGGTAGCGACATAATATAGTTATTTAGAAGAGAGAGCATAATTCCTTGTACTGGAGAAAGCATAGATATCGTCAGTGCGTAAAAAGTAAAAGATGTTGACGAGGTAGATATGAAGATGGGTATTATTTGTATTCCCAATGTAGCCGGATGCCACTGTAAGTGAAGCCAACGGCAGATGAAGCCAAATTCTCTGCCATTACTTTTACTTTCTCTTAAATATAAACAGTATTAGCAGAAACTAGTGCAGATATTAGTGTTAGTCGTAGTATTGACAGAAAAAGTGACTCAGTCTGTATGCACAGACAGAAAATGGAGCATAATAGTAGCAAGCAAAACCTGTGAGTTTGCTATTTTAGTTGCATTATATTATTATTATGTTCATAGATAGAGAGAAGGAGAGGACGGGACGTACAACTAGGGTGTGCATGTATGAGTCGCAAAGAAGGGAGTAGGAAAGTAAGAGAGGGAAAGGAGTCATCTTAATACGAATTGGCAATGTAATGCAAGTCATGTAGAAACATTGCAAGTTCCTTGAAATAGGCCTCTGCGGAATGTTCGGGGTGCATCAGGGACTGTGGAATATGATGGACGACTTCCTGACTCTTTGCCTTAGTCTTCCTTGGCTCTAGCCAGCTACCTTCACAGTCGACTCAATTCCATACTCTTTCGACTCACTTGCTCTTTCATTTCCTCTTCTCTACACTCCGATGCTCTTCATATTATTGGCGATCGACGATGACAACTTTAGTTTCTACTTTCTACGAACACAACTACAACGACTCCCTACTACATCTTACAAATAGCCGTCCCATGCCGCCCCGCCGACTAACTACCTACTCACTTACTTACACACATACTTTTCCTATTACCATCCTCAACACTTTCCCCAACCTCCTTCTCCGCTCCGTAAAAACAGACTTGACAATCTCATTATCATCCCTATTTATCTTACCAACCTAGATCCTCCACCACTACAATTAATCTTTAAAATCTAAAACCCAATTATTTTATGGCAATAAATTGAACAACCAAAAATTTACTTCATTATTATACAGCATCGACCTGATAACTTTTACTTGTAAAATAAAAATTATTAATATGGAACGATCGGCCCTGAGTCCTACTAATACATCTTTTCGAGTAAAACAAAATATTTTACACAAATGAACGTACATATCCTGTAAGTAGCATCAAAAATCCCTCTTTGAAAATACAAAATCTATCAAATGCTTCAACAAATTATAGAATTCTAGTATGCTTAAGCCCGAGGTAGTAAACAACAGTTAGTTTCTGTACTTTTTTTCTTCTGGTAAAACAATTGAATTAAAAATGTTGTACTGGTGTATAGTTTGAAACTACATATCAAGAGGATAGTTATACACTATATACCTACCAACTTTTGACTACTTTGATAAGGATGTTCTTCACCACACTCCACGTCTTCAAATTGTTAGAATTCTCGGAAGCAATTTAATTGACAATTCCTATAATGTACATCAATCAGTGGTTTTAAACTCGATCCATTCCATTATATTAAGGAGCGGTAGCTACTTTATAGGAATACCGTGTCTGTCTGTCCGTCCGTCTGTCTGAAAACACGATAACTCATGAACGGTTTGAGATACATAAATACATTCCAGATTCATAAATCTGGTAGTTTAATAGATTTTCTCATTATTCGTGAAAAAATTTACTTTTTCCTAATTTCTGGAAAATGCTCCCAATACTCAAGGCGAGCTTCGGTTACGACTTGCCGTTAGATTTTATTGATGCTGTTTTATGTAGAAAATGTTAAGTCCCTAAAAATAATTCTCCGAATTTTGTTTAGCCACTTTGAA
>JAAAYG020011644.1:0-23207 GCA_009936455.2 Tomocerus minor
GGTACATAATAAAAGCTGATTTATTGCTTCATGAGTTGACGCAAACTACAGTATTTGCTATTTTTTAATATATGACGACTTAATCATGCATGTTGGTGTTCTATGAGTTTTTAAAGTTGGAGTTGGAGATTTTTTGCTATTTTCAAACGCTTCTGTTGACGATGTATAACTTAATAAATGTATAGGAAGCTATTGAAAAGTTGTTAACTCGATGGCACTACTTACTCTCCTGTCGGGCTAATGCTACCTACATCTCTTAATATAATAGCCTGTATTTCTACTATACATTAACTGTATGTGTTAGCATTTGGTATCATTATGTGCACATTTTACTTTGATTTGTATGCTTTATTATATTTTTTGTCGCAAGTTAAAGTTTGGCGTTTTATTTTATAATATTTTCCAAATCATTGATATAAATAGGAAACAGTAGCAGACTATACACTTGATCTAAAATTCTTTTCATTCATAGCTTGTAGCGATAAAAATTTCAATGACAATGAATATTAAGGATTTTTTACTCATTTTCCCGTCTTAGCAACACTATTTCTCGAATATTCTGCATCTCGTAATATTTTGTACAATAAGGGACGCATGCATGTGTGCAATATAAACACAACTTAAAGTCCTTTCATGTATAATGCTAGCTCAAAATATTCAAATTGTTATTAAATCAACCACAACCGTTTTGCTTAATTTTTCTGCAAAAGAAATCATTGTCCATAGAATGCTAGATGAAGAATTGAAGGCATGGCTGGCATGGCCACACATTCAGTGAGTGCAGCCAGCCAAAGCATGGCGTAATTTTAGCTAACAATGTGGTTAGCAACGTCTAAGGTTAGTTATAGGTAGGTTAGTGAGTTAGTATAGTAATAGTGCTTTTGAATAAGTTCACGGTGGGTGTTTTAGGACAGACCACTAAACACAATAACTGGGAGATGGGGCAAACATTTTTATCATCTAGTAGAGCAAAGATTATATTATACAGTATGCATAAACATAAGATAAGCATATTATTATGGAAGTCTGAAAATTTAGGCATTCACTTAAATATTTTCACTTTTCAGTTTAGCAGCTACATATTAGCAATAAAATACGATGAATGGTTCGTAAGTGCATGTTGAGATCTCTTTATTTGCAAAGCACTTCTGTTCAAATCTCTAATGAAATATAAGGACAGGTGAATATTTCACTAGCACTAGTGTAAACTTCCATTGTGAATCACTTGTGCTTTGGTTAATAATAAGAAATAAGAAACCCTTTTTGTTATCTTTAAACCATGCGAAGACCCAACTTCCTGAACAAAATTTTTGAAAACCATGATAACATATCATCATGCATCGAATGAGCAAGAAATTAGCATTCACTTTAAGGAGGCATGGTAAATGCGAGTGTGAGAGTCCATTCTTTAATTCCATCGCCATCTAAGTTAGATAACAACTCCTTGCTTGATATATAAATAGCCATACTTGTTTTCCTAAAATCCCCTATTTTTGTCGCACTTTTAGAGAAATTGAGTTTCATAGCCACCATTAATTTCTAATCTGTAGTTTACTTCTTTTAACTTCTTTTAAGATTGTGTTTGATTTAAATGTGCGAATTTTGCAAATATTGTATCCTAGTATTCATAGTAGTGTGTGAGAGGGATGCAGGAAGCGAAATGACCGAACATGTACTTAGTACCAAAACTTCAGAAGGTAGTGCACAGAGTGTACACACCAAAGGTTTATCAGTGCGTGTGAATTTAAATTGCTGACTTTATCGTCGCTAGCTTTAATTCTCGTAGAAAAAAATTAAAAACAAGTGCCATTTATTCTTTCAAGTGATGTGGAGTAATAAGGGTACTTCCTTTATTTGTCAGCAGATATTATCTTGGGTTATATTTTGCATTGTTAGAACTACCATAAAATGCTGGGACTATTTCAACAGTGCGTAAACATCCCACTCTTTCCTACTACATATCCAATAATAAAATAAAAGCTCTCAATGTCTGTTAGCTATTTTCGGAAGGAATAAAATTTATTGTCTATAAATTAGTTCGATTTCATGAATATGCAATATTACCTAGGGCCAATAAGAATTTATAAATTTTTTGTCATTAACTATAAGGACTGCCATTTATTTGTACAGTAAATGAGTGCATGGTGTCTTACCAGGTAAAGTGAATTTGTATCTTAAAAAAATGTCAATTTTTATTTTCAGAATTTCAAGGCACCCATGGATTAAGTGCAAGAGATATGTTATTTCTCGGAAAGCATGCGTTTACTCAGGGGTTATATCATCGTGCTATTCAATGGCTACAAGGAGCAGAGTTTATTGCCAACCGAGAAACAAATGAATCTAGTCTACTTGCAGAAATCACTCCTTCTCTACAGTCTGCAATCGAAACAGTAAGTAATAATTTAAAGATAAACAACCGTTTTGCAAAAGCAGGCGCAGACAGAATAAGAAAGCATGAAAAATAAAGTTTAGAGAGTAATTTGTAAGAAAACAACTTATGCAGCACCTATATATCTGAATCAAATTACAAATTTGTCGCTTAAGTTATTTGGAAACAATTGCTTTTCCAACAATTAGTTTTGCTTCACCGATGTACATAAAAAGAAATTGTAGCAAATAAAAAATAAAGGAGAAACATCGCAACTCTACTTGAAGACGTGTGACAATAAGAACTCTTTTGTGCACCCAGTTGTAAAATTTTTAAATTTTGAACACAACAAAATAATAGTTTAAATTTTCTAATAATAAATAATGTGAGCACAAAGATTTTTATCTGCTAATAGTAAATGTTATAAAACCACATATTTTATCAAACTATTACTGTACGTTAGTATGATACAAGACAATTGTAAGTGTAACAATCCATTTTGAGTAAAATATTAAATATATTAAAACAAAATTGCAGCATGACGATATCCTAGAACGTCAAGGTCCTCGTGGAGTAACGTGGAAAACGAATCCTGTACCAATCAACCCAGAACTGGCAAGAAATACCAAGTACAATGCTAATCGAGTCGAGAATTTTGTTCCTAAACTATTTCAAAGGCAAAGTGAAGAAGAAGAAACTGAGCATTATATTCGACTTTGTAGAGGAGAAAAATTACGAGTTAGTACAAAAATAAATACTTTTATGTCAAAAGATGTGCACCATTGTAGTCATAAGTTCTAAATGCAATGTAGCAAATAGGATTTACTCATTCATTGCCTTCATCTTTGTATGTAATAATCAACTGACTTTCTTATCTATTTTAATTCATTTTAGCCTGAAATAATTGAGTCAAATCTGAGATGTCGTCTTAAGAACAGTGGACCTCCATATTTAAGGATATCTCCTTTGAAAGTAATTCCTTTATATTAATTATTCGAATGAAAATGTTTTATGGAGATAATTAGGGTAAATGAATATTAGAGTCTATACTCAAACATTTATTACAGTTGTAGAAATGTTAAAATTGCCCTTCACTCATTGCACCCTACATTCTAAATGGAGCCTAGACATATACCTTAAGCATGTATTGTGAGTATAAAGACAAACAAAGCTAAATGCAATGGACTTGACACAATTAACAAGTACCTACTGCGACCAATCACTTCTCCTGAGTTCAAAAGAAGTATTGCAGAACAACGAAACGACGATTCAACATACTCTGAGAAGCCATTTGAATTATGTTCACTCTGTTGGAATGTATCATGAATTCGTGAAGAATCCTTGACTTGTCTAATATGGCTTGACTTGAGGAGCATCTTCAGCAATCAGTTATTAAGAAATACAGATGCAGAGTGAAAAGAGCTTTTGGTTAGCACCACACAAAGTTAATGAACCTCTTGAGTACTAACTGACTGCTTAACAGTGTCAATTTGCCATTTATTAATATAATTTGAAACTTTTTATATGAATTACGATACATGTTACATTCGCTAATTGAAAGGATATTATGAGTATCACCTTATATTTTCAATTACTGAAATAATCGAAAGGTTTTCTGTTTTTTCGCTCTACACGATTTTCTTTAATGACTAGAGATTGCTCCAACTAAATGCCTAACTTTACAATAGTAAACCTGCCTAAAGAAATATTAATATCAAGAATAGTTAAATAGTAGGGCATTGCATGGCTTCATGAATTGTCGAAAGTGAAATATTGCAATAATATACTCAATGTTGTAGCGAGCATCTTATATATCCAGAAATTGATGCAATTCACTCTGTACATACGTGACAAGTCTATTCGCCTGAGTACATTTATTGACAGAAAGACATAGAGTTATTTGGATATTACTTACTAATTACCTACAATTTTTAAAGTGGTTCCAGCGCTACGATAATGGGAAGCAAATGAACCCAGAGTTCATGTGCTGTTCTACAATATATTAGTTTTGTGACTTTTCTTTGTTCATATTTGGTCAGGGTAAATATTACGAATATATTTTATGCAGACGACAGCAAAAGCTAACTATGCAAAGACAGAAATTATGGCCTACAGATAGATTTGGCTACATGACTGTCGACGGTTGCAAGAAATGTACGTTTAATGTGACTTGACTACTACACTACTTCAGTCGTCTCGTCTGTCATACATTAGCTAAAGTTAAACTACCTTGTTAGAGTTTTGTTAGCGACAGTACCTGCTGTTAGCATCAAATCTCATCCAGCAGTGTATATAGTAACGAGTTAATAGAAAAGAGAGTGTCGTGCTACTCGTGCTTCTACATTGCATTTACAGTCTACATTACTAATACATCCATATCGATGTACCTGCAACAACAATGCAGAAGAACGGCAGTATTCAGTAATAAATCGGTATATTCACAAAAGGAGAAGGCATTACTTAGCCTTGGGGCAGTGCGCGATGAGAATCTTTCGCAATAGCAAGAGTGCACTAGCAAAATAATCGTCAGAAGATCTGTCTTAATGGATAATATGATGACTATCGCCTGGAGAGCCCTTAATTGTAATTGGGAATTCGTAGGATAAATAAAAGTTTATTGTTGACTCAAAATCTTATCTGTTACACTAGAACAATGTACATGTTTCTCTTTAAGGTTCCTAATTGACTGTGTTCACATTGATAATCTTCATCTATTAGAAGGTTTTGTCATTGAACTTTTACTACAAAACCCTCAAATGATTGCATATTATAGCTATCAATGTTTAGATAATAACAAAGTAGAATGTAATCTAAGTGAATACACGATTCAATGCTATCTCTTTTTTGTCTTTGAAAGTGTCAGTGCTTGTAGTCGATCACTTCTGCAATAACTACCCCAGCATGTAATATGAACCTTAATCATGCCTTTTTATTATTACATTTACACAACTACCATATAGATACTACTGTGGTTGATCAATAAATTATACTGTATGCTATGTAATAACTGGAAGGTTTACTTTAAAAGAATATGTTGCTCTTGCTCATTAAAACGTGCCTTTAATTTTGAAAATGTAAATATCTGTCAAAAATATGTGTGGACAGGAAAGCGAGTTGTATCCTTATCTAAATGTCAACTTTCTTTTTTACTGAACAGATCGAGGAAGAATCCCACGATCCGTATGTAGTAATAATACATGATTTCATTACTGAGAGTCAAGCAGACGAACTGATAAGTTTGGGAAAACCAAAGGTATGTAAATGATTAACACACTTCCAACAGTCATTGTTAAAAAACTTTTTATTCCGGAAATATAGAGCAATGAAAGCAAAGGGCATTAAGTTTCTAGATTTGGCAAGTTGATAAGTTATTCTCAGACAAAGACAATCAAATTTTAGTATTAAGATAAAACTGATTTGATCATTTCTTGTTATTTGTATTAACATAAAAATCTTAGCTATTCAGATCACGCCACAGGCACCATCAGGATGGAAATTTGGATGTCGTTAGCCAAAAGAGAATAAGTCAAAAGTTCGTCCCACACTTCTCAATTTTTTTACGCTAAATATTTATACTTAGCGTTTGACTGTACACTCTAATTGTGCCTTTTATCGTGTACAATTTCATCATTAATTTTATCACATTTCTTTTTCGTAGACATCTTCTTACCTGTTTTTTCGATTATATAGTGCGTCTGTGGTCTTTCATTCCTTGACTTCGTGTGTGCTATAATTATTAATGTAGATGTAGTAACTAGTTAGCAGCAACCTTGCAAAGACCGTACCTGTCTACTTTTATTTGTTTACAATATTGTTAACTTAATGTTTTTACGCTATAGGAATTTCTTTACCGTCCAAACAGTCATGAAAACGTATTCGGCTTATGAAATAAATTCATTGGCGTCTAATTAATTTCCTAAGCTACTAGCTTTGCTCATTTCCGGTATGTAAGTGTAGAAAATGAAATTATTGAATTAATGTCTTCTTTTTGTCTTTCCTGTCTATTTTTGACCTCTAAAGCTTCGCTCATCCATGCATCAAACTAAAAATGGAACATTTATCAAAAGTTCTGTTCGTACTAGTAAAAAGTAAGTTAAACTTAGGAGTTTTACAATTTTCCTGCTTTTAATTCTTTAATAATTCATTTTATTACAAAGAAGGTCCAAAAATAAATGATTTACTTCCTATATAAATTTTAACTTCATTGTTGGAGACAAAATAAAAAAATGCAGATGTAATTATTAAGCGTCGTGATTTACCATTTCAACGAAGTATCCTCCTACGGCTACGATACGACAGATATTCTTTGAAATATCTAAGTATTACACCGTTTGAGCCCTTCCTCGTGTTATAAATGAATTTTTAAATTAAAAAACCTTCTTCCCGCAGCTTTTCTTAAAATGTATGAGTGTGTCCTCTTGCGAAACATTTTTAGTAAACGAATGATCGTTTTAAATGATACCTTATTTTCTGTGATGATTATCTTTCTGAATAGATTAAAGTTATTTTTATATGCTTCAATTTCAGTTGCGTAGGTATTTACTTTTATGCTAATAATATGTGTCTTAAAATAAACAATTTCAGTGCATGGATTAAAGACTGGGAAAACATGTTAATGATGAAAATTACAAAGCGGGTTAACTTAGTTACGGGATTAAAAGTCTATCAGCCTAAAGAAGCGGAAGATTATCAGGCATGTTTACTGTTTATAATTACTCCACAAATTAAATTTGTTTTCAAAACTCTAATGGGCAATGTATATTTCCTTGCTTATTTTTAGATTGCCAATTATGGATTAGGTGGTCTTTATGTGCCTCACACAGATCATCTAATGAATAATCCTGATAAAAGCATTTACACAGCTTGGGAGAGATTCGTCGGCGACCGCGTTGCCACTCTCATGATTTATGTTGGTCTACTTCCTATTTTCAATAATCTCTAATGATCAGCAAAATTTTGGAACTGAGTAGTTTGTTATTTAACCATTTCAAAATCATTTGCCTTTATACGGATATTTCATGCATGTTTTTTCAGTTATCTGAAGTTGAGGCCGGTGGTGCAACGGTGTTTCCCCGCGCAGGAGTAACTCTTTGGCCAGAAAAGGGAGCTGCTGCATTTTGGTGGAATCTGGACAAATCTGGACTGGGAGATGAAAACACGAGGCATGGGGCATGTCCCGTCCTACTAGGAGACAAGTGGGTGTCTAACAAGTGGATTCGTTTGAATGAGCAGTTCATTACTGCAAAATGTGGTCTACATCCACTGGATAAGTTTAAGCGTCCTTGATAAATGTTAAATAGGATGTTTGGAAAAAAGAAATCTCATTGTCAGTGTAGATAATATGTAATATTTAAAGTATTATATAATATAAATAGTTATAAATATTGAGTTTATGGTATATATTCTTTTGAGTGATTCCTTTCCTTGACTTAATGCAATTATGGTAGCTATGAATTTTATAACTGATACAACTTAACATTTAATTGTCGACATTTTCTGTCTGCGTAATATCTAATCAACAAGTATTATTTTGCCTAGTATTACATATCATATACATTGTAAAATATAAACGGATTGTATAAATAGTTTATGCACTTATACTTGCTGTACCTTCTTGAAGAGTGAATTTATGTGAGTGAATTAAACTCGTTACCAATATCTTTTTTTACCTTTCATTGTCGTTACTGAAATCAATAGTTTTTGCTGCCTACCCTTATTTAACTTATAAGCACATTAAGCATCCCTCGACACCATGATTTCGACTGGGAAATTGAAAAATTGGAAGTTTCCCAATTTTCCAGTGGCAAAAGTGGGAAACAAAAAGCCAAGTGGGTGGGAAAGGAGGGAATGGGGTGGGATGAAACTAAAAAATTAAACAAAAAGTATGAAAACTGCTATAATAACACTGAAATATTAACTTTTGTCTTCATATATAGTCAAAAAATATTATTTGAGTTATTTTGACTGTTTATACTTACATATTGTTACTATTTCATTATTATTATTTTTCGCAATTACTGTGCTTTAACTTGAATGTGATTATGAACGGAACAATGCAGAATGCATTTTTATACGCATTAGGCTTTTAAAATGCGTAAAAGAACCTACTGTATTTTGTCAATTATCGCAATTTTTCTTTTATCTCCCATAGTGCTTTCCATTTCCCTGAAATTTCCCATTTTTCCCATGTGCCTATCAAAATGGGGCGGGAAATGGGAAAATCCGATAATATGCTCGACACTAACACAAATTTTTCCAAAGACATTGTAAATCACGAAAGCCTCGGAAAAGATTCAATTCCATCAGTGCTGGTATATAATTAAACAATATTTAGTTGAATTAGTCAGCACGCGGCGAGACAGATTAATTATGTGTCACCCAAGAAAAAATAATAGTTTATTAAGCCCCTGCTTATTAGCATATAGTATTTTAGTTGCAATAATTCACGATAATTTTACATATTTACATCACGTTGTCAAAAACCAAAAGGATTCCTTAATTTCATTGTCAAATGTGAATGGAAAAGTACATGACCAAAGTACTAGTCCGTATAAATTCTCCGTAATGGCAATTGAAGCATTTTTATTTTCTTGCATTTTATATAAGTCCATGATTAATGTGACATCATTAGGTTTTTGATAAATTGAGGAGGAGATGTTGGTTCTGCCCAGGAAAATAATGATATTGATTGCCTAAGTGGTTAATTTCCGTAGTGGTTGTTCTCCATATGCCTTATTATATCACGCAAGTTGGGGATATATCTGCATCTTATTTCCGGGCCATTGGTTTCAGGGAAGGGTTCATCATCAGAGGAGTCAACGGTTATAACTTCTATCCGTCCATTTGGTGTGGCATTGCACACAGGATTATTCAAGTTTGGGGCATTTAAATCTGCCTCTGTAACATCAACAGTACGTGGCTTCCGCTTGGCAGGAGGTGGCAGATAATCTTCAAAAATGACATCATCGTCACAGGAGCTCCCTGGGATGGGATCTACGACTTTCTCAGCAATGGGCTATACGTCCAATTTATTATTGATAGATAGTAGAAATCATTTATAGTTTTTATCGTAAACAAAAGAAAAGTCATAATTCCTCGAGTAGGTACTACAACTTGTTAACGAAGTTTTTATCAGAACATTTTTTAGTAGTTTTTTAGTTTTTTAATTTTTCATTTCAACAGAATAGAGTACCGCCACTTACCTTCTTTTTAGGCTTAATGGGTGCCCATGTACCATCTGGAAAAACCTCAATGTCATTTCCGTCACAGTCAGGAAAGCTTTTCATTTTATTTAATACTTGTTGGAAATATCTGAAAAAATCCGTTTCCATTACTGTTTCAGGATTCAGTCGTGTGTCCACAAATATCAGTAATTAATATATTTTTTATTGAAACAATGATTTACCTATCAATGACCAGGTCATCGAATGATATTGGCTTATGACAGACAGGGCACTTCCATGACGGGTTGAATTCATTCATTTCCAAATAAACCTTTGCGTCGAAGCATTGAAGATGTTGACAAATTTTCGGTCGACAAGGAAAGTCTATTCTTCCTTTTCCAATGGGGCAGGCTATAGAAACTTTGAAAGTTGTGACTGAAACATTTTGGGGATCGGCTTCTCCTGTGTCGATAGTTTCCTTAACTAAAACACAACAGTGGCTATTACTGGCTATTACTTAATAAGATATATTATACGAACTACAATACATCCAACGAGCAAACTATATCCCATACAATACTTATACATAAGCCGGTGCTACGGTAACCAGACCGTAGCCACCAAGCTTAACCTACCAGCAATATGTATCTTTGTCTATATTTACGGTCAGGATTCGAAATTCGGGCGATAATGATTCTGCCATTTTAGGGTAATGTTGTGAATCTAAAGTTTAAATGTAGGTTAAAGATGGTGACGATGTACCCGCTAAAACCCCATTTAAGTAAGCGGCGGCTACCGCTCTGACTGTTAAGGCAAAGCTACAGGATTGCCACCTGCCCAAAATAATCAGGGCAATAGACCTCCAATGGGGTGGCCTATATCCAGATCTTTCACTCTGTAGTGATATTTGGGAAACTTCATATAACACATAATTATGCAATTTATAACAATATATTTATAATTACATACATACTGGGTAGGAGGATAGAAATAAAATTCAGAAAGTATTCTCATATTCAGTAAGTTAAATGTCAAGCTCACTCAATTTTTGGGTTTGATCCAACTGATAGGATTCCCAGCTCTGCAATCGAGCCAATAAATCTGGCGGGTGTAATTTTTTCACAATGCATAATGAAACCGTGTAGGCTATGTTTCGCAAATCGGACCAATAGACAGTAAAGTTGTTTATACAATGCGGACTCAGTTTTGCATAGTCAGTCACATGAATTGGTCCAGGCGGTCGCATTGGTTCTAATCCACGCCATTTTTTTGGAATAGGGAATGGCAGATGAACCAATTGCCCGTTTAGAACTATCTCTAACATAGGGGGGAAACAATCTTCCTGCTCTCTTGATGAATCAGCCACACAAAATCGGAGTTGTAACTGTTTAAATGTGAAAAAATATTATTTTAGTATAATTTTTGAAATAATTAGTATTTAGTAATAAAGATACCTATACCTGATATTCGCATTGGTATTTAGCTTTCCAATTAGTTACATCCATCGAAGATGCCAAATCACTACATTGGGCAGCATTCAAAACAAATGAAAATGTGGCTTCTTTTTGACCAAAACTAGCATAGGTTTCTGTAGGTAGGCACATACCATTTTGTCATTTCGTATTTATTGTTACCGTCACTCATGCAATACAATCGGTGATAGTAGTAGAAATAAAATGACTTACGTAAGTTGGTCGGCTCAATTATCTCGTACATGATATCATAAAACGGCAATTTCTTAAGCATTATTTTAGGGTAATCGGTAACTAGATTTGAACCGTCATACCATAAGTCGGACATTGGGTACTCGCCGCCATAACCAGAAAACGTATAGCTTGCCTAGGTATTCATTTAAATTTTCACTAGGTAATGTACATTCTTTGAAAAACGCTGTGATCCAGTTAAGCAACTACCTGCGTTAAATTGTCTTCGGACGCATCGGGGCCAGATGGTGCATATCCATCTGTTACATCGTAGGAAATGGTGGGATTAGGAATTCCACTGGACGTTGAATCTGGATCAGTCCATGTCTCCATTCTGAAATGACTATCATGAAATACAATTGAAAAGCACAATAACACACAAGTAAGGCACAATGGGGTGGAACCAACTACCTACTCTTAATTGTGTACATAATTTTTAGTCCTCTTTAATGAGCATCAAAATCATACTCATGTTTTTCAATAACATACCACTTCCAGACTAGAGCAGTAAATGTCATGAGTTGAATTATTTTCCTCGAATTAAAGAATATATTATATATATATATATATATGTGTGTGTGAGGAATGAATGACACAAACTTTTTTTCCATATTTTCTAAAGTAATTCTGGAAAAGTAATAGATCATAAAGTTTTGTTCGATGATATGCGGGCAATATTCATAATTGGCGAGTTTCTTAAGGTGCTCCAATTATGTTAATACACTGTAAGCCCTATGAAATGACACTGGGCTACCAATATAATCACAACAAGTTGAGAACCTTAAGAAATTTGTTAACAGCAAGATAGTTGTTGATAGCTCAATGGTATATATATGTGGGAGGATACTCTGTCCTGTATAATGAAAATTCTGAATACTCAACTGAACAATAGCAGCAAGAATTCATTTACAACTTTCATATAGGAGATATTTGTTGCGTACTTCAGAATGTAGAATAAAGGGTGAAAATCAGCCAAACATTCTTCGATAGTGATCCATAAAGAGCCATAGGCAAGGCTAGTAGCACATGTCCTAAAGCGTTCCACTGGAAGCTAAGGTTAAGCTACGTTGTCTGCTGAGCACTGTTGGATGGGTGAACGACTTGCCTGAGGGCAGACAGAATCTAAGTCCACAACTCAGTCCCTTGCTTATAAATCCTAGCGCTGCAATAACAACGTATCTAGGTGACAATTCCTTGATGTACACTATCTGGCTCGGTGAAGTCTACTGAAGTATACTTGAGACTTATACGGGATAGTTAAATTATCTTGGGACTTCCGGTTGGGAGAACAGTGAGTATATAAATACAAGCGCTGAAACCGATAAGTATAAAGCAATTAAACCTTTTTTTTTAAACCTTTTAAAGAGCCGGCTATATTCGGCCCTGCTAATGTGTATAAAAACCAAGAAATCCTCAGCTAAGATAATTGGGCCTGACTGTAAATGTACTTGGAGTCATAATTATTTCATAATCAGGCACGTACCTTTTGAGCGGATATTCGATTTTTGATATCACTGTATATTAATGTCTGACACCAACTCAAAAAACGCGATAAAACTGCCAAAGCTCCAACTTAATATTCGGAATAGATTTATATTAAAAATCAATATAAGCTACTGTGGAACCAATGATATAATCATGAAGAATTCGTTGTATATTGTCAGGTTTGTTTCGGTGAATCTTTATTTGACACTTAATACAACAGGTACAAGGAGATGTAGGTGTTTATATACCTAGATACGGAATAAATATAAAATTATTGCCTACAAAAGAGAAGCGTCAATAATGCTCTCTTGCCACTTGTCATAAATCATGAATCATCGTAGCAAGTAAGGTCTGTTTAAAGTTTGTCGTGTCATTGGTAGGAGTATATTACAAGCTGTCTGAACCAAATGCGGAAGTACCTAATGAACTAATAATATAAACATCCATCTATTTTAAATTACTTTTCAGTATAAGCTTCAATGAAACATCCATAAAGTTCACAAATTCTAATGCGTGTATAGGCTCTGTGTACATTCTACCAAGTTTCAATTTCTTGCCAATTTTCTCAACAGAATTAACGACGATTGAAATTCTGTTACTAATATCAATAAAAGATGGAACATTCCTGAAATATAATAAAGTTGATTTCCAGGAATTATTGGAAGTTGGCAATAGCTTTATTCCGAGAAATAAATATTAGTTACTACGAAAGAAATATTCGGTATAAAGAAAGGAACGATTTTATTAGCTATACCACGAAGTATTTATTAAGCCCCATGGTAGCATTTATATCATCACCCGGAAATGACAAACTGAATGCTAAATGTCATTAAACTAATATCAAATATGAATATACGGAATATGCCTCGTCTCGATTCGCTTGGTAACAGTTTGTGACGCCATAAGAATCAAATTTTACGATCGGAATCCATTTTTTTGATTCAAAACAGCCGATATGAATCGAAGATTTCGATTCTTTTTATGGGTTTCAAAGCGAATCGGAGAAATTTTTATCCGTCGACTATTCTCTAATGTCGTCCCCAAATTCCTTGTTGCGAAGGAATAATCCAAATGCCTGTTTTATGGATGCGAGGTTGTAATTTTGGTGTAGCCGAGGTATTTGGGTTATGGAGGGTGTCTTCATTATATTGAATAGTTAATGTATATCTTCTGGAAAACCTTTAATTCATTTATCCTTGTAGTGACGGATGGGGATTTTAAAAAAATTCTATTTGACCCCCGGGTGGCTGAAAATTCAAATTTATGCCCCTGCCGACGACACTTAAATGAGAAGTATATTTTTGTGAAGCGTTGTCGCAAAAAGTTGCAATAGCATATATATATATTTTTCTACTCCAACATACCAATCATAGCGTAGTATCACTAATTTTGCACCAATCAACAGTCTGGTTAGGCATTCTTAGCACTTTTAGGGGCACCAACCTAATATATGTGGTAGTAAAAGTCGAGGTCAGCTCCTACAATAACAATCTCTTTATTAAAAAGCTAAATCTTTCGACATTTTTACTAGTTTTAATATCACTGGCTACTGTACATTGATCCACTCAAGACATTGATATAAATGGTAATTTCACAACCAATCTTTACAACCAGATGTAGTGACGCTTTACAACGCTTTACAACTAAATGGAAATACATATTGTTCGTTTAAGTTGTATATTAGGTTCTATGGTGAAATATGAAATGCCAGGACTGGAAAATGATCTCCTAAATATTTTTCAAAATATTCAAACTAACAAATATTAATCTACATAACCAAAATAACTGGAATATTTGCAATGGAATCCAAAATGAAGTTATGTTATCACCAATTTTCCGTAATTTTAGATGTAAATAAAATCCAATCTTAAAAAACTTGAAAAGGCATGCAAAAAATAAATTATTGCACATGATTTTGGCAGTTTTCTAATGTGAATTGAATATTAAGGTACTAAGCCAGTTTATTAAGGCATGATATATGAAAATATAAGGTATGGCTCTCTAGGTATCAGGTGATATGAAAAGTTCCCGAACATTTGCACCTAAGCTCTCGATAGATAGAATGAGAAAAGAATTTGTCTAGCCACTAAAATAAAATTACCGCATTTTGACAACAAACATTATTTATTTATAATATCACTCGATGCATAATACTCATAATACAGAACACACTTTTGATAAATTACTTTTAATTTAGATTTTAAAAGGTCAAATTTGAAATTAAGTTACTAAATGTTTGCTTTATTATCACTTAAATGAGATTTTTAAACTGCATGATCATTAAGTGATACATTTCAAACACCATGACCAGGATGCTCACAAGAAAAGAGTTTGTAAGGACCGCAGGGCCAAGTCTTCTCGCTCCTCTAAGTTATTTTTCAGTACATTCAATCGCTCTAACCACAAATCATGAAGGAAATCCAGCTGATCAAAATCATTGTCGAAATCCCAGCTGTTTGGTTTCATCCATAACAACGTCAAGCAAGACGAAAGATAACCCACAATCCGTTTGATGATTCTCAGCTTATAATGTTCCAGCAGACCTTTCTTCTGAATCTTCTTCAAGTCATTGCAATGAAAGAGGAAATACAACAAAATTTCGACAACAATAAACTGAAACTCCCCTGCAAAAATCATAAAATCGTTAAAAATACTGGAACATTATTAATTTGCATATTTTTGTACTCCATTCAGTTGATTAAAACTATTACAGAAGAGTTATTCACTGGCCGAAACTATCCAATGCTACCGTACTAAACATTAATAAACCATTGCAAAAACGGGTATAAGTACCGGAAAGATAAACTAGCGGAAAGGAAATTTAGGATACATGATATATTCATATTCCAGAAATTATAAAAATAAATCCGGAATATACTTTGGTATAGAGTATCCTCCGTAGTTTACCATTACAAGTCCATCAGATTTTACCCTTGAAAGGCTGACAAAATATACTATGTTACAAAGTACTCTCCGTTGTCATCCATTAATAGCGTAGCAGACAGTCAGATGGTTCATTCGTATAAATTCCCATTCCGGAACTTAAACTTACAATGCACATGAATTGTGAAATATTTAAATTTCCCACTTGACGAGCACTTAAAAAAGATAACATCATCGTGTCATCGGTAGTCGTGTGTGCAGGCGCACAATGATTTGAATTTCGTACTGGTTACAATAAATGCACCCCAGCACAGCGATTTGATGAAAATATTTCCCCCTCTTTCAGGAGGGTTTTAACCAGAAAAAATAAAAACTTGTTGTTCGTAAAGACCCTACTAGTGTTTTAAAAGCAAGTTTCTATCTTAAATTCTCTTGAGAACTATGTATAGACAAACAGATTGTTAATTCAAATTAAGTCCCGTTCCGGTACGTAATACTGCCCTTTCAAATTCATTTTCACTATCAACTTACGGACAACGTTAGACGGCATAAGTTTCTCCGTGATAGGGAGATAAATGCGCACTCTTTTCATGATTTTAATGAAAAGCTTTTTATCGGCATCAGCAGGATGTCCAGGATCGGATCGTAAATGCAGTCCACGGAACCAATACAAAGCACATTGGTAGACCAAGTAGTTAGTGGCGCTCAGGAGACGTCCACAACGAGTCTCCACAAAATTATCGGCCAGACGAATGGACTCCCTAATATCATTGAACTGGTAAACGAGTCGGAAGTCCTGATCTTCGACCGTTTGAAGGCATCTTGCAACAAACTCCGGATTATGGAGAGAGCCACAATCATGGCATTGCCAAAGACTGCCAGAATCAATGGAATGAAGAGGAAGAAGATCTCCTTCCTGACAAACCGGACACGCCACAGCTTGGAAATTTGTTCCGTCTTCCGTAGGGTCGAGGCATCGACTGCACAGGCACAAGAATCTGCGAACAGATAGAATTTTCCCTCGTCGAGACACGGTGCCCAAATTTTGTTCTGAAGGAGAGTAGCTAATGGTTAGCACATCTCCTGTTTTGATTGATTTTCGGGCATGAAACCGGATCCACCACTGTAGTTGTCCCGTCTCAGTCACACGTTTAAAGTAGGAGAATTCACAATTCGGACTGCAACTGTTCGTGAATAAACTTGCCTCATCATACACCACGTGCCCCTCCCACCTGCTCATTCATAAATAAACAAAAAATGTCAAATGTAATCATAATCAAAATCTAAAGCTTGTTATATGGCTGAAGGGCAATTATTTTTTGTAAGGGTACAAAGAATATTTACTGTCCAGTGCGGTAATATGAAAGGTACGTAGGGGTTATATTATTCCGTATCCAATAAACCCATATTTTGGATTGGAATATGAATACTAATAGTATTAAATAGGTTAAGTAAAAGTTTCTAGCATTTGTGTTGACTGAAACGACAGTACAACGTTATGGATAGTTACAATGACACTAAGAATTGTTTTGTTATGACCTCATTATATCAATGATTACATGACTTACGAATTGAGCATTAAATCGCAATTCTTCATCTCGAATCCATTGGTCCAACATGTATTCAAAGCACGACTCACTTCTTCTTCTGTCACAGTGATGCCACAATTCACAGTTAAGAGTGAGTGAAGGTGTTGCACCTCCCATTGAAGCTCCATTTCAAATTTTTGATTTAGACAAGGAAAGTCATGACTTAAGTTAAACAATTTGCAAAATGTGTCTGGATGTTTAGTTTTCATTAGGAAAAATCGGATGTACAGCAATGATCCGTAAACGTCATATCGTGATTCATCGCTCAGTTTTGAAAACATAGCACATTCCAATGTTTTGTGCATCTCGTTCTGTAATTACAGAGTTTGACAGTTATATTTGGTTATTTTTTAGGTGCTAAAAACCCACCATATAAAAATATTAGTTACTAAACAAACTAGAAAATTAGAAAAATTAGTTACAGTGAAGCAAGTGTCCGAGCAGCATGGACAACCGCAGTCAGGACACTCCATCGAGAAATCCGCGAAGACTTTCAGACATCCTACACAAGTGACCGGAAATTTCTCATTGGGTTGATTATCCATGCGTACGGCTGAACCATATATCAGTGGAGCCTCCTCCCAAACAATGTCCCCAATCTGAAAATCTCTCTCCGACACCAAATGGCGGCCGATGGCTTCATTCTCTTCAAATCCAAAAGTTATGGACATGATGAAAACGGTAAACTCCAATTATCAACAGGAGGATCACGAACTGAGCTGGAAGGCAATATACAACAAGTTAATTCTTCTGTCTTCGAGCTGATAATGGATCACAAAGACTTAAAATTGACAACCACTCGTGGAAAAATGATGGCTGATGCTGTAATTGATTTTCTTCTGTGCCGAATGATTCGCTCGTTTTTTAGGTCTACCTACCCGCAGTCAGCAGTCATACTCAGAACTTCTGGTGAGTGAGTGAAGCAAAAGCCTCTTGCGCGGAAATCAATGAAGTGCCGCTGTATTCAAAATTCAACTGACACACACCACAAACTTGGTTTTGCTGGTGGATTCCTTCTACGTTGAAATAGCATGGAAGAATCTTGCTCGAAGACAGAAAAGGTAGCTAATTAATTGAGCAACGAAAAGTGCAGCCTATTAACCCAATTTTGACTTTATGGCCCATTGATTTTCAAGTAGATTCAATTTTATTCCACAGATAATTTAAAATCGGAACTTCACATTAGGTTAATATACAATAAAAACCGGCGAAGGGTTTTTTGTCTAATTTTTGTGAAAAGTGTCTTTCTAGCGTACATTAGGTATTCAGAAACCCTTAAAACATGCCCTTTGACCCTAAAACCCGAATTCGGTTTTTGAATTTCCCGTCCCCACAACTTCTGTAAAAATTGACGTAGAGCATCGAAATTTGCATATTTGAAAAGGCCGTGGGAAGACCTTTAAAATGATATATCACACGCCTAGGGTCGTAATATGATAAAGGTCTTGAAATTCAAAATATTGGCAACTTTGAAATTCAAAATTTTCAAAAATAGCAAAAAGTAGCAGCTAGCTCCACCCTGCAGTAATTGTCCCCACTTCAGACTACTAGCGAAAAATAATCTCAGCGTCCCTCGTCGAACGGCTTGAAGAAGCGATCTACTTAAACTTCAGGTTATAGAAATGGCAAGAAAATGGTCAAAACTTGGCTATGTTCTATAGTAGGTACTACGGGGTTCCCTATATTAACTTACGAAACACTGTCTAACAAATATTTAAATTCATTGTTTACCTTTTGAGAAGACTACTACACACTAAAATTCTCTCTTACTCAGGCAGAAGTAGTTTAAAATATTACTATAACAGTAGAAAAACGCCATTTTCTACAACTAAAATTTCAGTAAAAGCTTACTTTGGACTAAAAGTAAACAAATAAGTTGCTATATATTTGTAAAATTTAATGACATTACACTATTTAAAGTAAAATTTTACTATTTGTAACAGTAAAAGGCCTTTTTACTCTTATCAAGTAAATACGTACTAAACTGTAAGTTCACTGGAATACGGGTAGGTTTGATGTGGCTTACTATAGTTATAGCAAAATAAAATTTCATTCCGAATACGCCAATATTACTTTTTCTATAGTAAAGCTGAAACTGTACAGCACAATGTGGTACATAAACTCTGCATTTTCTAAAAACCATTCAATTTCATTTTCGTGATCGACGAGCAAGGAGTGGAAGCCGGGGAGAAATTATTTCTGAAATTTCGATGACCAGTTTCAAAAAATGCAAAACTTCATGGGACAGGTTGCACATTATGACTTTTCCGCCCAGAGACCCAAACAAATAGAAAACATACAGTTGTTCCTGCATTTCATGAATGGAGTTTCTCAACCGCAGTAATAGCACCGCAAGCGCAACGTTTTTGTGAACCATCAACCAGGTAGTGTTTGAACAAACCAATGCACTTAACTTTAGTTCAGTTACCAAGATATTACATTCCCCTGACTTTATTATTAGAAGGGTAAAAGTTGTCAGACTTTATACTTGGACTCAATTATGTTGGTTTCATGGGAAGCATTACACCAATATAATAAATATTATAAGTATTATGTGTAACATTTTGTTTTTAACGACAACATTTACTCAACTTACTTAAAATGTCAGCAATTATATCCGAAGGTTTGCATTTTCAGCATATATCTTTTAACTAATAATGAAACAACTTTATAAAACAAATAGCTCTCGATAGTTGCTAGTCCTCTTGCCTGCATACATTATCATCACAACCCTCATCTGTTGATTGTGTAAATTTTATTTTGTTTTCAATTGTTACAAATACTATTCAATTCTGAAATCTACTGGCAACAGCGTTTCCCATTTCAGATTGCTTTTGGTAAGTGTAGTCTTTGTAGAAAACAATGCATAAGCTAACGTATTTTCCAACATGTGTTTGATGTGACATATAGATGGATTTATTTACTGGTATACTTTTCATTATAAGGTGACAACCGTCGCTACTTGCCATCAAAATAACTTGAATCACTCTGAAATCTTATTCTTGTCAGTACACAAGATACAAATATATTTAAAAATTGCTTTCTGAAAGTCATACTGGACAAAAGTGTTATTATAATACTCAGAGAGGTCTCTAGTTAGGACTCACTCCGGCAGTATTCATTCGTATATACTTTACTACTTGGTGCTAGAATAAATATTACTGGATGGCTACAACGGACAATTTCAATTATGAATTACGTACTAAATACAAATTTGGTTCACTACACAATACTGTGAATGTAAATAAACTTATGCCTGCCCGCAGTGAGATGCTGTTCAAGCTGAAATAGACTTGCAACACAACTTATGAACAGTCCCCAGCCAAGGATTCATTCCAAGGACATGAGCAAGCCAGCCTTAAAATAATTTTATTAGCCTCTGTAGTTGAAAACCTATAATACTGTAATCCCACAATCCCACCACACCTCTGCGCTATAACGCATAACAACACTACTACACTGAATTTTACTATAGTACCTTAGGGCATTCTAGTAGGTCACCCACCCGTACCCAAAGACTTCCATAGGGAGACACGCATTGAGAACTTTTTTTTGGTCGTAGTTTAATACATGGATAGTGTACAATTGGAGGGAACTAGCGGGAAAAATTGTCGCTACATATTAATGCATTTTCAGTCAAATCTGGCGATTTGAGGAAGCTAAACTCGTAAGTTACGAGTCGTAACACAGGGAGGATACGATAGTGCGCTTCAATTCCTACAGTATTATACTATTTAGTATGTCTATGCCCGTACCCACTAGAAATGATCTAATTGTGCCTTTGGTTGAACCAAGACCAACTAGATCCTGCGTTCTGGGTGGTGGGTAAACTCAAAACCTTACTTTCATTCAAATAAGTGATATCAGTAGGGACAACAATATTACAGAAGATGGTGTTAGTTGCAGTTACTAAAGCCAGCTGTTTGCTCGCAAAGCAGACTAGATACTGCGCGTTTTGGTCTGCGTAAATTAAACTTAATTTAATTAGCCTTTGTTTAGGCACTGCAACTCCTGCCACCTCTGCGGTATGCTACACAACAGGCGATTTCACTTTTCTACACTGAGAATTTTTCTATGGCAAGGCCTTCTAGTAGGGTACACGTACCCACTAGAAATGATCTAGTTCGGGCCTTGGTTGAACTAAATCTTATTTTTATACGTGAACGGTGGAGAAGTGTGGCCTAAATAGTGACAGACAATTTGCTGCACAACTACGTTCCCGCCACTGAATAGCACAAGAAGCATTGTATTCACTACTATACCGAAAATACCGATCTGTGCGAGTGAGAGGCCAGCAAACAGCTGTGTATATGTGCACCATTACTTAATTTGAAATTGTGAGCTATTAAAATGTTTAGCAACTTTAAATGCGTGAAAAGTGACGAGTTTGGAAGATATTTGATATCCGAGAAGCATTTCAATCAGGGAGACGTCGTTTGGGAAGAAAGCCCGTTGGTTTCTGGACCAGCCGTATTGTTAGATGTTTCCCCTGATGAAGCTGGAAATTATCATTGTGTTAGTTGTTACAAGAAAGTAAACAACGACCAGAAATGTCCTCTTTGCCAATGGCCATGCTGTTCTGAGATTTGTTCTCAGGTACGGCTGACTAACTATTAATTACAATAGTTCTAGTCTATTACAACCGTTTATTTAAATGCTAAAAATAAAGTCATTCTTATCTGTCATTTTTTGCATTTACAACACAGTAAAAATTAACATTAATTAAATATCTTTAGTAAAGAAAGTATTTTAAATTGTGTCATTGCAGAGTGAAAACCACCAGAAATTTGAATGTAAGGTCTTTTCTGCACTGGAAATTGAGGTCGCAGATAGTAATTTCAGAATGTTAATCTTCATGCGAATGCTGCTTTGCAAAGATGTGGACTCTGAAAAATATGACAAATTCCTGACAATATATTTTAAAGAATATGAAGAAGTTGAGGAAGTCAGAAAGAAACGCGAAAAATTCACAAAGATGATTTGGAAATTTCTTGCCGAGGACTGTCAAATGAAAGTCTCAATGGAGGAGGTCTCTCAAGTTTATTCTGCTATTCAAATCAACAAATTTGAATATTCCCCCATTGAAACTGGCTTAGAAGAGTAAGTGTTCAATTCTAGAAATAATATAAATAAATGCCATATCATTTTCAAATAGCATAGTTGTCATTTTTGCGGCTATGCCTGACACTATTTTACATCATTTTACATCAATTTACAAAATTGAACATGTTTTACAGTCACGAAACATTCTAAGTATACTTCTTTGCTCATCACACAATGATAACCGTTTACTTCAATTTTTCATGATTTCTAATTTCAAACTGAAGGTACCTAACACAATCGTAAATGCAGTGGTCACAGCACCCCAGCCAGCACAAAGTACTACTTAGTAGATTCCTTGTAGGTTGCGACCGGTAGATACTTTGCTACTTAGTAAGTCGCCAGCGCTACGTACGGTCTACTAGGTGTGGAAAACGGGAGCGCTATGTCCACGCTGGTGAGCTACGATGCGGTCGGCTTAGTACCTCCAGCAGCGTATTCCTACTCAGGAGCTACTGCGCGCGGCCTTTCAGTAGCGATTCAAGCAAAAAGTAGCTGCTGAGAGATACGAACCACTATCTACTCTCTCCACGCTACACATTAGATTAATATACAATAAAAACCGGCGAACGGTTTTTTTGCCTAATTTTTGTTAAAAGTGCGGTTCTAGCGTGGATCAGTACTATGGAGGATGCTCCATAGTACTGACGGGACATAGTCGATTTTTGGTCATTTTCTGGCCATTTCTAGAACCTAAAGTTTACGGAGATAGCTTCTTCACGACGTTCGACGACGGACGCTGAAATTATTTTTCTCTAGTAGTCTGAAGTGTAGACAATCACTGCATGGTAGAACTAGCTGCTACTTTTTGCTACTTTTCAAAATTTTGAATTTTAAAGTTGTCAAAATTTTGAATTTTAAGGCTCCCATTCTATTACGACCCTAGGCGTGTAATACATCATTTGAAAGGTCTTTC
>JAAAYG020011655.1:0-14721 GCA_009936455.2 Tomocerus minor
TATATGGTCAAAAATAATTGTTGCGATACCCTGTAAACACCAAATGGGTGTTGATGTTGATGGCTCAAACAATATTTTACTACGTAGGACTAGAAGCTAGAGAATTCAATGTCGAAGACTGTAGCACACCTAGATGGCACAGGCACATTTTTCTAAAACTCTAGACAAACATATCGACTCAGCGAATTCCATGCAAAATCGATGGGGATTGGAAAGTCTGTTGGGTAGATGTAGCAGGTGATCCAAAATGTGGTTGAGCGACGTGAGTAGCGTGTCTCGTAACTTGGAAGATCCTGCTTAGCATTTTTCGTACCCAACTCTTGATAATTTCTTTGCTCACTAAGAAGAAACTTGTAAATCGTCGCATGCTTCTTGCCTACACTTCGGCTCTCTGGTCACATTGTTGAAGAACTACACTATGGCGGTGGTGTGCTCCAGAATGGAGCAATGAAGAAGTGTGTTGAATGTGTAGCAGTCTATGTGCTTTCTATGCATGTCTTATGTGTTTTGTGGAGTGGATGTTTTTGGCTAGCCAGGGCATTCGAGGGAGTCCAACTTTAGACCGATCAGTTTTTCTTCACTCAAGTAGAGAATACTAGCTCTTCTGTGCTTAAATGTCCTGCTCAAAAATCTTTTAAATCCTAACTTTTATTCTGCAACCAACAGGTACGAAATTTTTAACTGTCTTAATAATTAGCAGATCGTTTTTTACGTTTCATTTTATGTCGTTGTCTAAAATCATAATTTTAGGACGCATCATTGCATGAGTATTAGCTAACTATTGAGCTATTATATGCAGTTTGGTTCTGCTATGGAGCAATAAGAGCCAATAGGTTTATATGGCATGGTAGGAGTATACAATTCCTTTTACTAAATGTTCGGCCAGATTTTCTTTTGTTTAGAAATTGTTTAATATTATTGATTATTTCGATGAGGCGTAATCTCTGAAATACATGCAGATTTATTTTAGATATTTCCAGGATTTCATGACACACATTTTAAGAGTTAAAAAAGTTGTACTGTATGATTGTATAAGTGCGCAGAATAATTACTATTGCAGAGAAATTGGAATTGCTAGGAAAATATGAAAGCATTCTGGTCCATGATTGTAGTTTAACATTACAAATTGAAGCAGTTTGTTAGTTTCCTTTGTCGGAGATTTACACTTTTCTTTCTCTGCTATTTACAGGTAGTATTTCTAGGGTTGATGTTTGATGTTAGTTAGTGGGTGACTAATAGCAGTAGCAAAACCAAACTCCCTATTATAGGAAAAGCATATAAGGCCTGCATCGTCTCCTGCAACTTTGAGTTGTTTACTTCAATTTCGTTAATGCGAAATAAATTATTAAAAGACCTAAAATATTATCTTTGTGTGACCTTGACTGTTCTGTAGCTATTCCATGTTAATTGACATGATGTGTTTAGCCTAGTTCTTAGTTTTATTTAACTTTCCAGTAAGCTTCCGATTTTAAAGACTTGATGAGTAAATGAGGAAGCTATATGAAGTGCCAGTATCTTAAAAAATTAATTTGTGTTCAGAGTTACGATAATTGATTTTAATTGAAGACTATTTAAAGACTGTATTACTAATTCTTACTATTAAAAGAATTTTTCGATTTCTCTAAAAAAAAAGTTAAGCAATTTTTCGTTCTAAAAAGAAAATTGTGTCAAAAACGATGTACATTCAATTATTAGTCGTATTTTTCAATTATTCGACCATGAATTGTAATCTAAGAAACTATAATATGCCTACATACCTAGGTACACCTTTTTGTAAAAAATAGTTGAGTCATCTCAATTTCAGGCCTCATACGCTTTATCTGTCTCCTTCAATATTCAAGGGAATTTAGTTTTCACTTCTTTACATACATTTCTCTTTTGTTTGAAGAGTATCAGGAGCACAAATAGTAAACATGGCCTTTGCAATATATCTATTCCTTAATATTTCAAATGGTTTCCATGTTCGCTTGTTATTTAGTATGGCTATGATACTAGCATAGAAAATGTTAAAAAGTGAAACGATGTTGCATTTGTCATTTGTCACAAGTAATTGATGGATGAAAATGAAATATTGCACACTCGCTGAATGAATTAAATGAAAAAAGGTTTTTTAAAGAGGGTATATTTGCATACATAAGTAATGTACGTATCTTAGGATTAAAATTAATCGTTTAAGAAGCTTGTACTTAAATTATATGTGATGAGTACCTTTGTCATAATACGGAACATATATCGGTGTTTCAGAGAATTGCGAAATCATAGTTACACACTTGTGCAGATATATTCTTAGAACAAGTAACATTATTGATTTGTCATTGGAATCGACATCAATTCTTAAGTTATTCGTTCCGTGATTCTCGTGTAATTTATTTACGAATTGTGGCAATTGAGTACTAGAAAGTAGTTTCCGACAATCTGAGCACATCTATGTATTTTTTCATGCAGAGCTTTTCGTTCTCTGTAGTCGATTTGTTATAGATTGTTTGTCCTGTGGTTGGTTGTGACAGTAATTCGCAAAGATGAACTGATTTTAGTTGAGTAAATTAAAATTTCGAACATCTGTCAATTGCATTGTTCCTACGGGGACAAATTTATTTTTGGTTGAAAGTGTCCTTATAATTTTATTATAATAAATGGTGAAATTACGGTCGGATTTTTGCATGCGATACATTTATAATGGGAAATAGGGACTTTGTCAATAGAATTCTAGTATGATGCATTCAATTGAGTCAATTGGGGCATCTTTTTATTGGTTGCTTGCATGCAATTGAAATGTCAATGAGAATTAATCGAGTTTAATTTGCATATGCAGCTGCAGTTTATCTGATAATTGAAACGTCATTGTGAATTTGTAGTCATCGGTTGAGTCCATGCATAAATACAATCAACCGAGGAGCAATTGTCTTTAAATGCGCATGGAAATAATGGAGAAGTCAGGAAAATTGAAGGAAGGAGTTTAGTGAGTTTAAAAGTGAGAGGTAGGGTTTGTGATAGTGGAGGAGCTTATGGTTAATTTAACTTGGAAAGAAGTAGATTATATGATATTGTTCGTGTAGACCTATCTACTTGTGGTAGAGTAGCAAGTGTAGTAGTTAGAGAAAGCATTATATCCAATGATAGAAATCCTTAGTACAAATTCAGTTTTTATAACTTGGTTATCGTCATAGTGGCAGAGTGGCATGGATGGAGCCGGTTCAGATCGGAAATGTTCGGTTCTTTGTAGCGTAAACGTAACGCTGTGTTCCTTGTGTGTTTGTAGAGGGAAAGGTGAATAAAATGTATTAGTTGAAACATTTTCTGTTTGGGAAATGTGCATGTGGACTTGAGAGTTGCCTGACGAAATGTGTTACGTACATTGCTCTTCTTTCTCGTCACTATTTTCTGTCTTGTAGTTCCAACGTGAGCTCTTCTCTCATCTTTCCGTCCGGAATACAAAATAAAATGGTGATCTTGTTTGTGCAAGTCGGGCCACTAGATTTTCTCTTTTCATCCGCCTGCACTACTCTGGTGCTCTGTACTTGTAAGTCCGTAGTGTCGGTGTAGCAGCAATAGCAAAGCAACCGTTCAAGCATACACTACTATCTCTTCAACAACCACATAGCGATGCATAGGCTTATTTCAGTTCTATATAGCCCCAATATCATCCCTCCCCGTCTCTATCCATCTCTCTCTCTCTCTCTATGGTTATTCAAAACAAAGCTTTACCCACTTTGAAATTGGTCCTTCGCTTTGCTTTGTTAACCTGAAGGACCAGGTAGTGAGACTAAGAATAAATTCAGACCTGGAAAAAAGTCCTACTTGCGAGGCTACTTATTTTGTTACAGAAAAATCAATTGCTGAGTTAGTTGGTTGCTCGCTCTCCGGCCGGCTTACTACTATTACGCCAATGCAATGCTTTTATATTTCTGACTAACAAAACTAACGGAGGTAGGTCTATGTAACATAATAAAAAAATGAAGAACCACTCTCCACTCAATAGAAATGTGGAAGCGCACAAAGGGTAAATAAACTTTTAGAAAGTTCTACAAGGTTTTTTCAGCATTTGTTGGCATTGACTGGATATTACAAAATACCCGTAAACAGATTAGAGTCGCGCAATAGGCTTCATGGCCTGTTTTCGTAGTTTTAAGAATACAACGAAGGTCTGTAGCTCTGCTGTGCACAAAAGCATTTCTGGACTGTTGAGACACTAAAATCATTGTAGAAATGTGATCTTTGCATTATGTTAAGTAACAATAAGACTAACAACTACCTAGTCTGATTTCCGAAGCATGTTAAATGAAAAGCCTATTCTTGATGCAGATTGAATTTGCCCTGTTGTCCAGATCACTTCGAGGAAAGTGTTTTATGTTTTATTTTATGGAGCTGTTTACGATCGAGCCGAGGAATAAGAAACCATGATAATAATGTAACCCTGCTAATCCTCACAGCTTTCTGCAGTCTGACCCATCATTTATTGCTCAGTTAAGACAATACGATAAAAATGAATGCAAACACATTACACACGGCAAAAGAACATAATCTTCATTTGATTTTCATGTGTTTATATGCATTTCTGATACTAGATTCATTTCTATTCATGTGAACATGAGCATGCTGCGGCGCACATTAACATGACACCCTCCCATCTCTAACTCTCATCTACCTTAATGCATCATCATAGCAAAAAAAGAGAGGCAAAAGAAACCCTCCTCGCTACTTACATGAAGATTATGTTATACTATTATTCGTACTACACATTTTTTTGCAGTGTTTCCCATTGTAAGTAATTGTAACGTACAAACAATAATAGCCAATGCTCAGTTTCATTCTCTTTGCATACGAAAGCTGGAAAGGTATATTCTACAAACAGTGTCCACAGTCTACACTCTACACCATGCACTACATACTTGTTTGTACAAAATGGCCTTGATGAGTGTTTCCTATTATACTAAGCTGAATTAAGGACGAAAATATCCGCAGAATTGAGAGTTTCCACTGAATAATATAGGGGTTCGTTTTTAAATTTTAGGATTTTAAACTTTGCTCCAAAGTCACTCATGAGTTTTTGGTAAATAGTGAACAGAAATGACTAATTCCATGAGGTAATTCGGTTTTTGCGTCGTCGTCGCCCAATGAGAGTTGAAGGTGCGTGAAAGCATGAGTTCTGCTTCTGCCGCTGCTAAAAAGCTGTCTCACAACACAGAGACATAGCGAAGCATGCCGTCCTATTAGCATAGCACTAGGAAAGCCTACTGAGCCTGCCTACATGTAGCGTGTAGCACTTGATTGGGATTTGAACACTTTTATTTTACACTCGTTGCAGTCGGAACTAAATTTTTGTTCGGTCGAATTAAAAAAATATTTCTAGTAGAAATGATAAATATTTCTTGTGTACATCTTCAAAATTCATAAATATTAAATAGCGCCACAAGACAAATTGTCATTAAATTTTTTAGTGTTTTTGTACGTAATTTCTGGTTTTATTTTTTAGAAATGAGAAATGGAAAAGAAAGGAAAAAATTATTAGCCGGTTTAAATTTTGCAGCATTCTAAATTAAAGGAGTAATGCGATTGCGACTGATTTCATTTTAGCATTCATATGTGTTGTAATCAATTTATGTGCATAAATCAAAGTCGTTTTATTGTTTGAGAGAATAGAAATAGATTGATATAATTTTCAGTGAACAATTAATTAAGAGTTGAAGTACAATATGAAATGAAATTATGATTGATATGTTTTGTTGTTTGCAGTTGAGAGTTGGTGCGTTAGTGCATGATGGAGAACGCGTACGGGATAGGGATTACGAATCGTTACTCTTGCTTTTTGGACAATGAGGACGACCCCGTTGAAACGTTAAAGGCCAATGAAGTTGACAAGGATGCTAAAAAGAAGGGTAAAAGTGCAGAAAAGGAAAACCGGGGAAAAGAAGGTGGCGGGGAAACAGCTCCTCCTCAAAGTATTGTTGCAATCCGTAAAATTCGACTTAGTGGTTCCAAATCCACGCACTCTTCATTTTATTTTCTTGCAATAAAAACCTAACAGCCTTGATTTTGATCTTTTATCAACTTTTGTATTTGAATTGGTATTGGATATCATTTGTCGTAGATAGTGTTCATTTTTTTGATTGTAAGCATGATTTGCCCTGTGCCCTCATCTGATTGAAATTTAATTTGCTCTGTTGATGTAGTTTTAGTTAGTGATTGACAGGAACGGTGTCTGTTGTGTACGCCCCCACAGTGCTAACGATAAAACGTTGCAATACTTTGTGAACCCGCTTACCTTATTTATCTAACTGGTTTCTTTTCTTTCTCACAATATTATTTTTACCTGTAGTTTGGCATACATTGATATCTACTAATAACTTTTCAACAATCTCCTTCTATTACTCATTTAAAATCTTTTAAATTTGGTACAGAGACTGGATCTGCTGCTGTAAATACGACCGTGGCTCGCAAAGGAATTCGGGATTCTAATAAAGGTGGCACCGATACTAACAAGTCCAATACAAAAACCAACAATGGTAATGGAAACACATCCAGTGAGCTCTTTTCATTCTGTCAGATTTTTAACACACCATTTTCCATTTTTAGCTGGAACTGATGGCAGCGCTAATCAACAAAACCGCTCAAATCGTGGACCGAGACCGGACCGTCCTGCTTTTGACAAGGATCGAGGTGTGAAATTCTCTGAAGAAGACCGTGAAGAACGTAACAACCGACGCAATCGTGAGGACTCGAACAGGTAAAATTAACTAACTAAAAAACCTTCCAAAATTATTACTCAATAATTTAATGAATTCATTAATTGATGAACTTTGATCGTATTCAGGGATTTCAAAGATAGACAGGAAGGCGGTAATGTCAATTCTGGCGGAGATTTCGGTGGCCGTGGAGGTGCTCGACGTGGTGGTGGCGGCGGCGGCTTCCGTGGAGGCCGTGGTGCCCCCAGTGGTCGGGGAAGAGCCTCTGCTGGACCTCCTGGAGAAAGAGGTGCTGCTGCTCCTGGAACTGGACCTGCTATACGGAAACGGGAATTCGATCGACAGTCTGGCTCTGACAAAAGGTACCGTGACTAACTTTTCTAATTATCCCTTGCTCCGTGCAGTTTTGCCACTTTGCCATTCAATAACAGCCCTAACCTAGTTCATTGCTTGATTCTCCAGTGGAGTGAAACCAGTGGATAAACGAGACGGTGCCGGATCACGAAACTGGGGAACGTACAAGGACGATATGGAGTGAGTTCGTTTCCTTGTACAATTGCCATTATCTCTGTGTGATAGTCCCCAGCCTTTGAATCCCTATAATATTATTCTGTGACATTTTAGAGAAATCGCGGCTACTCCTAATGCGGCAGAAGAAAGCACCGAGGAGAAAAATGAAAATCAAGAGAACATTGAAGAACGGTAGGCTGCAACTTTCCTTTTTTATATCAATTCTTAGGAATTATATATTAAATTACCTGTTATTTGTTTTAAAGGGAATCTGGAGATGATAAAGGAGATGATCCTAACCAATCTGATTCTAATGGACCCTTGGAAGAACAACCAAAACTCATGACTCTCGATGAATGGAAAGCTTTGCAAGTAAGACTGCATTTTCTGACGCATTTGTATATTTGTCAGGGTATAGTTAAGGAATGTTTGCTAATGTCGGATTTATATTTTATCTTAGCAACCCCGTGCGAAACCGGTATTTAACTTAAGAAAGGCTGGAGAAGGGGAGGACCAGACTCAATGGAAAAAGATGATTTTGAAAAAGAAGGAGAAGGAAGAGCACAGTGGTGAAGAAGAAGAGGAAGAAGAAGTAATGACCGTAATTGAAAAGTTCTTTATCGCATGACCTAATTATGGCAATGGATTAATTCCAATGATTCGCTTTTTTAGGAATATGACTGTCCTCAACGTGCCGGGCGCCAGAAGCAAATTTTGGAGATCGACTTTCATTTCGTTGACTCTCGTCGTGGAGGAGCTGGTGGTGGCCGTGGAGGTCGTGGAACTCGTGGAAGTGATCGTGGTGATCGCAGTGATCGGGGAGAGCGCCCAGAGCGTGTCGATCGCCCTGAACGTGTTGGTGGTGAACGTGGCGCGGAACGAAGTGAGCGTGGCGGAAACCGCGGCGAAGGCCGAGGTGGATTTGGACGTGGCGGCGGCGGCTCCCGGAACTTCCAAGGAGGACGTGGCAGATCAAATCGCGATGTGAGTATCAAATAAGTTTGCAAAGATAATAATAATGGGAATTATTTTGTGTCGGATGACAAATTGAAGTTTGGAGAATAAATTGAATTCCTGTTTTAAAACAGGATCGTCCTCTTCGTCAGGCGGCTCCCAAAGTGGATGATGTTAATGACTTTCCATCGCTTGGCTAACGGATCGATCGTAACTCCTTATCCCACAATGTTCTCTTAAAAGCCTTCTGCCTTCTCTCTTCTCGTTCCTTATTTACGATCTTTTGATAGTTTAATTAATCGACAAATACTGTAGATTTTAGTGATGGTTGATTTGACTGTCTCTAAAATTTACAAACACATTGGAAAATTGTAAAGGAAAGATAGAAAAAAAATAGTAAAGTAGTAAGCCAACGAGTAAGTGGAAAATGTAGCAAGAGTACTATTTGAATTACTAAATATTAATATTGTATTGATCTTCATAAAATACTAAATATGAGCCTATTTCAATTATAATTAACATGTTATGTGAGGTTACAGACTTATACACGTTCAATTACCACCTGTATACATATTACGAACACAAGATATACCAATGCTACACTTAATGATATAGGTGATGACACAGAGAGAAACAATAGTAATTATTAACGCCGTCATTAATTACTAACCTAACGTTTTTGATCTATGGCATTGCTTGGTCACCCACAATTTGTATTTATGAGAGCGAAATTAGTATTTCTCAAACATTTTTCAAAAGTTGGCATTTTGTATACATTACATAAGTATTGTGTCGTAGCAGTGTATAAAATTACCTTATCACCTGTGTACCACGTAATAAAAATTCTTCGTAATATTGTCATAGACCATTACTTAGTGTAATTATAGTGTAGTTGTGTGGTTGTAATGTTGTAGTAATTAGTGTATATCGGCTGAGTTATCCCAGTTATTAGTCAGCTACGTTCTCGACTCTTCGCCTTATTTTCTTTTATCGTTTGGAGATTTCTCAGGTGCAGTGAGTCTACTAGCTCCTGAAACGAAAGTCAAAATAATGTGCACTTACCACTTAACTATTAGACAAAAACAGTAGCATAACGTAACCTAGCCACAATTAGATGAATGCAAATCTTCGAGAAATCCCAATATAATTAGACAAGAACAACAATGTCACTAGAAAGATACAAATAATAGGCAGAACTTTACAAATATGCACTCTATACCTAAACTGAAACATATATACGTACCGTAATTTTACTGTGTCACACAATACGAGTTGGTATTGGTGCGAGCGTGCACTCTAATATTATGTATACAGATTATAAACTCTTTAGACTAACGAATACACTTTTCCGATGCCGCATCAAAAAGGAACAAATTCCCTATCCGAAATATCTTGAAGTAAAAAGACCACAGTTATTCACTTACAATCAGTGATACTAGCGTATGCAGCAAAGCAGGAAAATAATACCTACAATATATAAAATGTAAATAGTTATCAGATCAAACGTTATTGTAATCTTTATGTCCATTGAATTTTAAATCTCAACAGCGCTTTACTGTGCACATGGATTATCAAATGCTATTTACAGCTAACTGAACATTTTGTCCTTTTAGTCTCTGTCTGTCACGTGTACTTACATTGTACCATTACAGCACAAGCCCAAAACAGTCTCTAAATAATGTTTTTGGTGGATGTTGTGGGGTGCACGCGTCACTTCTAGTGCACTGGTTGAATAACTTCCGAAATAGCATTTGCTCTGATCAGGTACTTAGGGTAATTTAGGGTATTAATGTTTCAAGGACAATTTATTAACTGTGAATTCGGTTGGCAGTTTGTTTACTACAACTATAGTTAAGCTCTAAATATATAAATAATATAAAATTTCTATTTCTTAGAACAAAAAGTCGCAAAATGCTCATCTAAAAAAAATCACAGTACTACATAATGTAAAGCTCTTAGCTTTTAATGTTGTTAGATTATAGGCAGACTTCAAATTCCTTTTATAATTTTCATTTTACATCGACGTTTGTGTTTATTTGCACACCTAGTATACATATATGCAAGCAAAATAGAGTTTTTTTGAACATGAACAACTTTTTGTGTTGAAATTACAACAAAAAATCAAAAACAAATATTATAAAGTATATTAGTGTAATGGGTATGGTGGTGTTAGTGCGTTATGTTATGATATATTATGACTAATGACTGCTATGATAATGTTGTGCTCTACTGGGTAACTCACGTCTCCCATCGAACAATTTTGTTAGAATTTATAAACCAACTTATTAGTCCTCTGTCATCCTTCGTCTTACGTCTTTTTTGAAATGCACTTATGCAATTTAACGAGCACCATCCTTTTAAACATCCAGTGAAAATAAATAATGAGTACACGGAGACACTAGTGAATTCTTTGAATGATAAATGTCAACTATTATACGTAATACAAACATTCTGATAATTCTAGCCCACCTGACATTGTAATTCTCGTTGATGTCAAGTGGGACTCATTTCATAATCAACCTCCAAATTATCATTCATAATCTGTTTGATGCCTGACTGATTCTAATTTAAAAGTAGACAGTTAGAGAAACTGTGCACCACACAGTCCTTTTGAGCCGAAGAGGTCTGGCCAATTTAAAGTAACAAAAATAGTAACGTCATTTTCCTAAGAAATCTATTGGTTAAAATTAGAGATATTCATAATTGAGTAGATGGTCAAGGCTCTTTGGTAAATAAATCTACTTTACATGTTCAGCTGATATAATTATAATTCTAGTTTGAAGTTTGAACACGAGAAGAGTAACATTAATTACCAATATTATGAACTGATACTGAATGTTGTTCATTATAATGTATATTGGTATTTTGTATGTCGTTTCATTCTCACTAATGATTGTAATGTAGACAAAGTGGCTTTTTCTGTTCAGTGCATGCTTTTAAAAAAATCTAAAATGGACTTAAAACAAACTGTACCAGAAAAAATTGTATGGATTAGAATGCAAAGTATTAGACTAGGCGTTTTAGCTGTACTATGATAAATAGATGTTTGAAAAAGGATTGAATATGCGTAAAAGTAAATAAATAAATACCTTATACCTTCACTTACTTAATCGAATGTTGTAATGTAATAGTATAGAGCGCTGCAGGGAATTACGGAGATATGCAGCGTGCTTAAGGATACTTATTAATATTATTAAACATCGTATATCGAAATAATATCTATTACTATCTAAGTAAGGCTTGAAATTAGTGGATAGGTAAAAAGACTATTGTCGGGCTGAAACTAATAAAATAAGACATGGCAAAAGATCCGTACTACATAAAGATGTATTATGTAATAGGGATTGTGGCGGATGTCCTTTGTTCTGATTTTGCTCCTTGACCTTGGCCAACCACTGTATTTCCTCGAATAGTGCCTACTAGCAGAAAAAGATTTTTCTAAGAGCGGACGGGTGCGATGGCAAGTCGCGTTTCGTAATAATCAATAGAATTTTAATTTTAATACTTGCTAGACCTACGCGTAAATATGTAGCAATAGACTAGTGCCCGAAATGTGAGTAAAGAATGGAATATGTCTTCGATTTCGTCGTAATATTTAGACTATAAGGATAAGTAGCATAGGTAATTATTACTAGGGATATAATATTAGACGAAGTTACAAGATGGATGGTCCTGAAGGAACTATTTGAGGAATTAGTGAGAGGCACACATTACCCGACCCGCAATATTCACGATTATAAATTCGATTCATACTTAAATGTGTGCATCGCAATTATATAATGTAGCACATCTAAT
Organism: Tomocerus minor; assembly: GCA_009936455.2. Classification (NCBI taxonomy): domain Eukaryota; kingdom Metazoa; phylum Arthropoda; class Collembola; order Entomobryomorpha; family Tomoceridae; genus Tomocerus; species Tomocerus minor. The sequence continues at coordinate 11,943 of JAAAYG020011655.1, forward strand.
TAATTTCAATGTCTTCACCATTGATTTCAACATCTCAACTGATTCTTATTTCTTCCTAGGGAAGTTTACCAATGTATTTGTATTGTGTTGTGTGGAAGAAACTAACCAACTACTGTTATGCCTATATTCACTAACAATAAGCGTGCATTATTAGTTGATTTAGGTATTAGAGGTTATTCCTAAACACTACTGTTATTATACATCGCTAAGGAATAATAATAATACAAGCGTGTTACTAATAATACATTTTCATGGAGTAGCCTGTAGTAGAGAAATTATATTAGAGTAATACCTACATGATTTACTCACCCAATAAAATAACTTGCAGGTATTACATCCTAGATTGAATTTTAGAACAACTCTTAAACTATATTAAGCAATAATTGTAAGTTTGTTTAAAACAGTACTATTATACGGTGAATAAAATTAGTTACTATTCAGTGCAGTGGCTTTTGTCCTAACCATACTTTACATATATATTACTATATCTACCTGCACACTGCAGTTACATTTTCGTGATATGCAGATCCTTGTTTTTCCGTTTCTTATTACAAGTCTCAAGTGAAGGATTTACTTTTCCCTGTGTGGTATCCAGTCTCGTAGACTATATTATTATATCTACCTATAACGATAAGAATAAATGGCAATTAGTACACGACATTATTATTATTACTAGCTGCTCACATTTTTTTTGCAATTGAGTTTAAAGATGTCTTAGGATCTAATGTGCCTGATTTGCATTGTAATTCACTTACAACGGAATTAAAGAATTTAGCGTCTTACCTAACGAATACATATAACAGCCAATGTACCTAAGTAATTATTATTACGTGCATGCAACTGAAGTTGTTTCGTCTACAGCCGTAGACAAACAACATTAGATTTTCAATTTATTTACCTACGTGTCTTTATTAAGTAAAACTCTTTGATGTCCTAAATATTATATGTCTAGGGAATTCTAAGCGTACGTAAGTAAGTTTACTGATTACTTATACTATAGTTATTCTTACTACTGCCTGTAATTGTAACAGATAGAGTGCTAATAAATCACTCAACATTATCATATATACAATAGTGATATGATATAAAAATACGTAATGTAATACACGTTAGATGTAAGTTTGTATCAAGATAATTTTACTACAGTACATTTGGAATCACGATTAGAACCAATTTTATTGGCAATGGTCGTGTTATATGAATGATTCACCGTTAATTAGTTAATTACAGAACAACTATATCCATATGATTCGTTACACATCAAAAAAATTATAATTTCTAGAGAGATATGGTTAATTTGAATGTATTACTAGCGTAAATATGGATGGACTACATATACTGTGTACCGTACCGCTAACATGACGTAGGTAAACTTATATTTAGTTACTTATTTGAATACGAATTGGATTTTTTAAGGCAAGTAAAAAGTAAATATTATAATAATAGTCAAATAGCGTAGTGTGATGTGAAGTAAGGCTAATTTTTACTAACGTAAGGTCATTTGCGTTATGTTGCGTTGTTTGTGTTTGTGTGCCACGTTGATGGAACTAAGTAATCAAAAATATAGAAACAAATAATGGATTTAAGAAAATCATCACCTATGAATGAAGACCTGTTTATATGCTAGATGAGAGATTTATTTACATTACTACATTACAAGTGTTTTCTGTTTGGTTGTTTGTCATCATTTTAGTTAGTAATGTAGAAGTGAAGATCGAATTTAAACGGATAGAATGGACACGTTAGAAAGAAAAAAAGAGTGAAATCGTATACCTACCCTTTCGATTCGACACTATTGGAAAAATAACTGCATCAGACTAAAACTAAACTTACTATTAAATGTAATGATGATGTACTAATTAAGTGTGGTATGGCATTGACTTAAAATTAGACAACTGAAAGAATAATAAATAGAATCAATAAGACATGTGAAATCATTGCTTTATTATTATTTTTCATCATTTACCAGCATACTATTATAGTATTTCATCCAACATGACATTTAAAAATTTGATGCCAAAAAATATGATAAGAAAATATTCAATAAGTTCATGTACAGGAAATTAAATATTTTTATTAAAAATTAAATGCAGATATTCCCAATACTGATGAATGTAAGAAATGCTTTTATTAAAACTACAACAATGTCAACAATTTAGCAATTTTTTTAATTTTATACACAGCTTCATATTTAATGGCGTTGCAACTGTAATGTTTAGTAACATTTATAATATAACATATTCTCGAATTTTATTTGGTATTAATAATTAGTGTCTATTATAAGGCCGTATTCAGGATAGGGGATCAGGGTTGATACTCTCCCAGTGGAAGTTGTAGAAAATGCGAGACTTCATTGTCTAAGGGTTTCCAAATAATTACATAGAAGTCATAGAACTGAATCTACAAATTCCAACATTAATTTCTAAATACGACCTTGAGCGTACGTATTACTACGGATTTACTTTGATATATAACATGTCAATTTTACAATTTTACCCTTTTCATAATTACTAACATTATGAGCTGATAGTTATTAAATTCTACAACACATTATTTTAAGTCTAATTATATATTTAAATAAAATAAAATGGCTTAGACTGGCATATGGAAACTTACCCACTTAGTAACAACACATAAATGACTATCGGTACATATGTATACCTTTTAAATTACAGTACTATTATGTCCATTCGACTATCTAGGTACTAAAAGGTTAAGTAAGTACTCGAAAGTCTTCTTATTCTATTTTATTGTAGCAGCAGATAAGCTTTTGTGCACC
>JAAAYG020011666.1:0-23192 GCA_009936455.2 Tomocerus minor
TTATATATAATCCCTCCATTTTCTTCGCCAGAGGCTAAATAAAGGTAAACTGTGTGCAAATCTATTTGACTAGAACTACCTATTTTAAGCACTTAGATTAGAGAGCTAATAAATATTATGTTTAGTATAACAGTATATACGTACTATTCTCCCTTTGAAAAATCGATAGTTTCTGGTGCAGTAAGGAGAAATAAAGAATTCCTCTTGTGCGTGTGGACTCATTGTGTTTACACAAGGTTTTTGAGTCGACTTGTTGTTGATACTTTTAGTCGAGTTAAGTAGATATCAATTTAAGAGGCGAACTTCCTCCTCTGAAGGCTTACACAAGGAAAGTAAATACCTTTGCTCAGCATTTAATATACATTAGATACTTGGATTAAGTATAATAGTTGTTTGTTATTTAGCAGAAGTGAGCAAATAGTTGCAAACAACCCAGTTATGGAGTTCATATATAGAGCAGAGAGAGTCCCTAGTCGATAAACTACTACAATGCTCTGCATATATACATAAAATATTGTCAGAGATTGCGAAGTGAGTCTGGTGAGTGTACATATGGTATCGGCATAAGTGTAGTCGGTGCCGAGGACACATTGGAGATTGTGTAAATAGTAAGTAGACATTTTCCACGGGAGTTTAAAGAGAATAAGGAATCCAAAGTCCCAGGCATCGGCAGGAGCATTTTCGGCAGTAATAGTTAGTACGGGAGTGCAGAGGGAAGAGTGGAGTCCAGGTATGGCAAGCACAGTGAAAGTTTTCCGATAGAAGAATGAGAAGTTCTTGCGGGGCGCTGCGGGTGAGTGGAAAAGCAGAGGCTATACTTATGGAAATGAAATTTGCCCTAAGATGTGCCCATGTCGCCTGTAAAGGGAAATAAATTGGTAAATAGATTTGCCAGATGAGAAAGTAGGGAATTTTCGAGATGGGAAATCAAAGAGATGGAAATTGGGGCTCCATAAGTGCAGGGTAGTTACTCTGGGCCAAAGCATGAAGTGAGTGAGGACTAAGAAGACAGTCTGTCAGCACGTTGAGCCATCACAGGACAATATCTCCCCCTTATTACCGCCAGGACTTTTTCGTATTAAAGATGTCGGGAGGGACCTACTCTGCGGATACTTATAACAATGTGAGTGAGTTGAGTGCCGACGCCTCGTCTCGACTCTTGCAAAAGGAAATACAAGGCTTAAAGGGCACATCTCATTTCCGGCAACGCGTTAAGACGTTGATTTGTGAGAGTAACGATTTCCTCCTAGAGAGATATCCAGGGATCTCGGCACAGATCCACATACACTTTTTTACTTATTGGAAATTGGAAGAGGAGACTAGTCTGGGAATTCTCACTCTCTCTTTTTCCTCCAGCCAGCGACATTCTGTCACTGGCCCTTCTTCTCCTCTCTCTCTCTCTCTCACAGCCTCAACTTCTATGCACAGAGATACAAGTGATGTATGTCGTCTACGGCTATATAGATCAGTCGGCTATCGCCCAGTGCCAGCCAGTGCAGTTGCGAAGTGGCGGCGAGGCTAGGCAGGGAAGGGAGCACATAATCCTACAAGTAGTCTTGCACGCAACTTGAACCTGGCATCCGACAAGCCTACTTCTCCTCAATCTCTGCACTCTCCTCGCCACTATCAACATCATCCACTAGCAGGCAGCCCAGGAAGACGCTGCCAAATACTTCTGCTTTTATCCTTACAAATAGTATTAACTTCAATCCTTTTCAATCTCTCTCAAAATAGATACACAATAATGTCCCTGCCTACCATTTCAATCCCTTTTAGAAATTTGCCTAAGTACTAGCACTAGAATTTTAACTTGCACTCCTGATCTACTGCCTCCCATCTCTACTCAATGACATTAGATGCTGCCTAGCGGAGTGTTGGGCAGGACACCTTTTCAATTATTGCTGCAGAAACTTTCTTCAGATTACATCCATTTGTCACGGACAAGTACCAGTAAATTATATCCATAATGTGTAGAAACCACTCATTCCTGTCTCCAATGACCAGTAGCAATTGCATCAGCGGCGTAACTAACACGTCTCAAATTACAGGGTCACTATAGACAGAAAACCACCCTTTATAAAAAAAACTTGATTCTCACAGATTCTCTAAAACATCGCGCAAACAAGAATTTGCAATAGTACATCAGATTTTTTAAAAGGAGGCCTCCGAACAATGCTTTCTATTTGTAGCCCATGGTTACCCCCTTTTATATCATTTATTGGAAACAAGTTTTATGTAATACGGAATATCGGCATAGTGCCTGACAATAAAGATTTTACAATTAAGACAATTAGGAGAGTCCCTGAAAAATATCTCTGGAAAAATACTATAAAACTTTTATTACTTGTGGAATGGGTAACCACTAACATTTGGATTTGAATGGGAAATAACTGTCCATTTGAAATTGGTACATTTGTCATCTGAAGCAGTTCACAGTGTAACGTTATTGCATTTTTGGGGCCCAGAGCTTGAGATTGTAAAATATAAAATGTGTGGAAGGATGTACTAAGTAGAATTAAGTGGGGTAGTCAGCGGAAGGTGGTGGATGAAATGTTCAATACAGTGATTGACTGTCGGATGGAGACGGGCGATAGGAGATAATAAAATCTATGATAGAAAGAGTAGTTTTAACTGGTTTAAGTGGACAGGAATGGATAGGAGCGTGGCAGGGCTTATCGTGTGACGTTGGCTAAGGCGCTATTTGTTGTCGGAGTCGGTGAGGCAGGCAGGCGGGCGGGCATGGCACGGGGAAGTGATGGGGAGAGATTTGGAGGAGGATTGAGTCTTGGTCAGAGAGAAGAGATAGCTAATTGTAAGTTGTAGGTATTAGTCGGGGAGTCGTATTTGTGAAGTATAGTTGACTGTTCTTTTGTTTGCTCTTGCAGACATTTGTGCGAAGTGCTGAAGAACACGGTGAACGTGTACACATTGGAATTATCTTTTTTAGGCTACACTCAGGCTCTCACCAACTCCACCGTCACCTACAACGAAGATGGATGTATGTACATTTCTTTTCTATCGATCCCTAATTGTTACAACTTTTCCATACGGCACTCTTACTTTATTACTTGATTCAAAGAGTGGTCGTCTTCCACGGGGTACTTAACTAAGTGCGCTATAGAGGAAATGTAACAGCTTCCCAGTTATCTAAACTATGTATGTACGTATGTAGTAGTAGCCTCTCTCTCTCTCATAGTCTCACACGCACTCACTCTATAGATTTCAGACTCGGTCGAAATTTGGCTCGAACATTCTTTGAGTACTATAAAGTCACTGCAGTTATTCCGGCTAATATCCTGTCTACGACGCCATCCGGAGCCAACCAGAGCCAAGATGTAGACAAGAAAACCCCCAGAGCCAGATCCAGATCGCGAAGTCGCTCTAGGATGAAAGCCAAAACAATCGACTCCTCTCCTCGATCTCCATCCCGAGGCAAAGAGAAGGGCAACCCGGAGAAAGCGGAGGCGACTGCTCAAAAAACGGCTGACAAGACCGTCGTGAAGTTGTCCTCTCTGACTAAAGAGCGGCATGAGTCTGAGAACGCGTCAACTGATTCCAACCGAGATGAAGAGCCCGTCGAACATAAACCCAGAAGAAGAAGTGTCAGACAGCACGAATCCACGAAACAACCCCCAGCTCCACAGACTAAATCTTCTGCCAGGAAAGCCAGTTTTCTCTCTTATCGGACAAGAGTCAGAATGAGGGCAAAGTCCGACTCTGACGCTAGCTCTAGCCCTTCGCCCACCCGAAATCAAAAAAGAAAATTGTCCAGAGTTAGCAAAGCCACGTATCGCACTTTTGACTTCAGTGTCCTCAGGGACGCAGAATCCGTCCCGGCCAAAGGATACGCTGACGACCGAAATGCTCAGGCACAGAAAGCCAGTCCTAGATCTGGCGGGGGCCTGCGGGGAGCGGCGGGTAGGAAAATCGGAGGAGGAGGCATCGTGGGACGCAAAGCCGAGAAGGGGCTCCAGGGAAATCCCAATAATGACGTGGCAGATGGGGCGACGTCTGAAACGGATGCTCCTTGTCTCACCATAATTGACTTTAATATGCTCATACGAAAAGGACTGGATGGCAAGGAGAACGGCGAAAGAGGATGGCGGGGCTGGTCCAGGAAAATCCGCAGCAGCAGCCGAGGACACCAGGCACTCTCTGCTAAGCATGGAGACACGCGACAAAAACAAAGAAGCCTCAGCAGTCGACGAAGACATAGCGTCCGAAGACGGCGGGCAGCCATTTTACGAGGCACTGTAACTGACTGCTCTCCGTGGGAAGACCAATCATCTTCAGACTCCTGCTCTACTCTCTCTAAAAACCCAGAACTCTCTCGCAAAAGAATTGGCGAAAAGAAAAGGAAGAAAGCCATGAAATCTCCAAAATCCCTGTCTTTGCCTTCAATCGTCCCTTTATAAATTTATAAAATCACATTTATTGTCAAAAACTAAAATTACACTTTTATTTACATATTTTCAGCAACAAATCTCCCATTGTTATACATCAATAATCATAACGGAATTTGTATCTACATTACATCTGCAATGGTTTGCAACAAATCATTACAATTAATATACTTTTTAGCTTCAATATAAGGCGCAGTTTGATATTGAAGATAAATTGTTAATTGCCGTCTGTCACAAACCTTACAATTTTTTCTAACAACTAAGCACGCTCCCATGTGGCCGTGGCTGTGGCCATGGCCGTATACCTGCTTCAGTGTAAAATCACTTAATACTTTAACAAAAAAAATTATAATATACAATGTAGGTACAATTCAATTTTTGCATGCATCAAGCATGATTGTTTAAAGCGCAGTCCAAGAAATTAGAATATAATGTAATATTCACTGTAATGCTACATACCAATATAATGTAATATTATGTACCTTCATTTACTGCCTACACAAAATTGTGATTTCGTTAACAATAAATTCCAAGGTTAAATTACATTTTTTAAAACTTCAGTAGCAATTGCAGAACTGTTAACGCCAATTAAATTTACAAGAATTTAATAATTACATACTCAATGTGGGTATTGCAATTTTGAGGATGAAATAACTATTTAATTTCAATCTATCGATAGAAACCAATAGTAGAATCGAATTTTGTAGCAGGATAAAAATTTCTTTGATGTAATGTTGAACCTCAATAACGAAAAACTTAAACTCTCGGGCATACGTCAAATAGGCCAGTACCAACTCGTGCAGGCTTTCCGAGGACAATTTGAGCCGAGGGTGTTTGCAAGTTGTCCCGTTTTCCTGAAATTGTAAAAATTTAAGACATAATTAGCAACGACTTTGAAATTTCTCATACGTTATTTGGTTAAAGTTAAAGACAACATCAAAATAATTGTATGAACTAGTATGACTTCTGGAACTGTTTCTGCTGAAATAGCTAGATACAAATGATAAAGACAAAGAATATCTACAGTCTATTCATCATGACTGACTATTAAATCAAACCATTTAAAAAGTGCACCGGCAGTGAGCAGTTTCTACCATTAACTGGTTAAAGAAGATAAATGTTATGTCTAACGTGTCGTATACTTATCAATTGTTATGCAAAATACCTTAGTAAATACTCAGTAAAATCTATAAGTGCTTCATAACTTAATTGTTACTGAGAATTTCACTCAGAAAATACCATAGTAATAAAGAAGAATTAAAATATTGTTACATTACATTGTAGCATTAATTTAGAGCGCTAAAATTCAAATCTCTTTAATAACAGAATATTAATTATACAATAAATACATACATACACCTAATGAATAAATAGTTTCCGGATTACAGCTAATAAAAATGTGTATGAATTAAGATAACTGTCATAAATATAAATATAATAGAACCTACTGTAAACAAAAATCTTGTAAACTGACTCTCTGCGTGATATTAAGTAATTATTCAGTCAAATATTTAACACACGGAATATTACCTAGCTATGCAAAAATCTTGTTATTTCAGAGCATTTTTTGAAATTTGTATGTAATTTTAGTTGGCATTAATTATGTACACTGTAAAATCCCAAAAAAGGTTAATACTATGAAATGAATAAATGCATACCTGCAAGTGCTGCTTCACGTAGGAAACTTACTACAGTCTCAAAGCTCATTTGCTGCAACGGGCTAGCACTGGATTCGATTCCGATTCTGTTGAATGGTCGGTAAGTGCCAGTAAAGGTCATGTAATCAGCGATTAGTGTTAAATGCCTCGGGTCGATTGTAATTCCATAGGCTTTAAAAACGTCGGTCATTTCCTGTAAACGAAAGAAATAAATACAAATTTAAAGCCAACAGTTCCCATAAACAATTCTGTCGCTACTTAATTGCACACACAACCAAAAATAAGGCTTCACAAAAGGAAAATCGACACATTATAAACAATTCCTTGGAAATGCCGGCGATGAGTGCAAAATAAATTGCCGCATTTCCAGACGCCGCTCTAAATTCTTGCAGAGAGAAAAGAGCGGTTGCTGAAGACACCTTAGCGAAAAGGATGGAAGGGAACAGGAAATATATTCCTTAGCATCATTTCAAAAAACAGTTTCCTCATTTAGGTCTATGGGAACGGCGTAAATGCAATCCAACTCTACTTAGGGCGAAATGAACTCCGGACTAAGAGTACACTACTAATGACGGCATACTGCTTTTTTAATGAGACGGAAGAATTTGCATAGTCGGAGATGTGAGAGTGAGAAGTCTAGCCTTACGAATCCCATTCAGGATATCAAGACTTAAGAACCTAAGCTTCCCTCATGCTCACAATAAAAACCTTCTCAAAAGGAATTTAAAGAATGGCATCCCAGCAAATGCAATCTAAAACATCGGCACAGCACCAGCTTACTCTGCCTATAATACCCAAGTAGGACACTAACATAAGCACATGCATCTCATCTGCAAGAAATAAAAGAGACAGAGAATTACTTCTCTTACTTGCTAGCTAGCCCATAAAGCCTTATAACCGCTACTTCATAATATCCATATAAGTATGTTCATTATTATTATTACAAATGCACAGCTCAAAATCAACTATTCCAAAGCTATGGCACTATCATTCATACTTCATACTACGAAATCATTGCAAATGCAATGACTGGAATTACGACCATCTAATATTACAAATATCCATTTCACAAAACCCTTTGAAATATTTCCCATTGCATGTAACATCACTAATCACAATCCATTTCCCTAAAAACAACATTTTCAATGCATTTATTAGGAACACATTCAAATCACTGCAAGAAAATATAAATTGCGTCTTTATAATTAAAAAAAATAGTTTTTTGCTAGTCGAAAACTAAAATAACAAGTCACAGAAAATAATGAATGCAATTATTAAAGTAGTTGATCTTATTCTTATCAAAAGGGTCATCTTGAAAAAATAAATTAATTGCATTAATTGTCAAGATAAGTTTTACTAGAGAATGTGCTTATTTGAATCAAGTTTTCCTGCGCATATTTTCAGAAGTACCTATATGCAAGGCTAGAGGAAATATAGGAGGGGAGCACATTGACAATATCCACATAGAAATTATTATGCAAATAAAAATGGTGTTATTATTCGTGAGATGAGATATGTTACGGGTGTAGTAGTGTGAGCTACGATTAGGAGGAAACTTTCTATGGTGTTAATATTCTTGTCACGAAAGAAGAAGGATCTAGCGTAGTGCAACTAACTATGTATGGCATGGTTCCCTGTGCTCGGAACAGGATCCTACTCCTTCCCTCACTCCTCCAGATGAATGCATGGAAGACAGAGAAAGAGAGAGAAAGAAGAAAAGAGATGGGAAACTTTTTCCAAGATAATTTATACTCGGGCTCTATTGTAGCAGGTAGGGAGAGGGAAAAGAAAAGAGAAAAAAGCGGGGAAGGAAGGGGATATCTGCTCAGTGCTCCACAGTTAGACACCAAGCTTAGTTATTGCTATGAAAGTTAAGCATAAGTAAGATAAAGATTGTCTAAGCCGGAGCATTGCGATGGACACGAACGAGACACGCAGACAGAAACAGAAGTTGCGAACAAGCTCCGTGAATCAGAAGAGATGGATGAATTGTGAAAAACATTTGGAACTCAAAAGCCAAGATGAAGCGACACGAAAAAGATTTTTAAACGAATGCCAAGAACCGACTAATAAATTCACAGTCAAATCTGAGAGCTAGCTCGACAGCCTCCGCCGAACCAACCACCTCCTCCCATTCACCTATTGACATACACAAAATCTGCATTGCATCAGTGACATCAAGCACCAGCACTTACTCCTGCGTCTTTACTAAAAAACTGTGCTATATAAAAGACTCCCTTTGCATTTCTTAGACAGAAGAGCATTGCCATTTAATTATTAGCAGATAGAGCAAATATCTTGGCAGTAGTCGCCCTAATATTTTACAGAGTAAATTCTGCGGGAGCAGAGTCATTGTCATTGCACATGAGATTAAACTTGAATCTAATTTAGTATCACTTAGAAAGGCACTAAAGTAGATCATTAGGAGGACGGACATTAAAAGGAAATGGAAAAGGAGGGAAATGAGGGCTTTGTGCGGAAAAATAAATAGAATGGGTGTTTTAATGTTTATATATGTATATGTGCGGTTGATGAGGCTCAGAAGAGTTAATTCGATCCTTCGGTTCATCTTAGTTATTTGAGATGCAGAGAAGGTCCTTTTAGGAGCTATTGCGGCCGATGGCGGATAATAGGGTTGAGACGTGCTAGTCATGCCACTCAGACGAGGCTAATGGACAAGAATGCCGGGAGAAGAGAGAGAGAGAGAGAGCGTGTGACCCCGTCGCGTCCCTCTCGCTCGTCATCTGCTTTCTCTTCCCCGCTCCGACTCTCTCCGTCCCCTATGAATACACAAGTGTTGATGAATCGCTCAGAAGTGCCCAATGCAATTTCACGCCCTCACGAATCTTCCTCTCCAAATAAATGACAGTATGCATGAATTAAAAGTGTCACGGTCCACCAACCCGTCTCCAGACTTTCTCTCCGATTTCCCGGAAAAGAAATCGCTAGCTGAAGTCTGTCTCTCGTCTCTCCACAAAACTCAGCGATGGATCTTCATAAAAGGACGATGATCATGAATGGCTGTGTTAAAAGGAGGCTAAAGCCTGGATGTGTGGCTGTGAGGCTGAAGGAAGCTTTGCCTCCATCCACCACCTTTTCCTTGTTGCAGCTCCTTTGGATGACTCTGGGTAAACAAAGTGATGGAGAGGAGAGAGGAAGTTAGGCGGGCATTATAACTAACCTAACCTATGGGTGTGCATGGGCATTAGTATTTCACTGGGGCTGGCATGGGCCATGGCATGCCACAACACTCACACAACTGCTACTCATCCAACGAAGGCCACGCACACCAACAGTAACACCGTGTGGTTACACAAGTTACACTACAAACAACTCTAATGCCGACTCTGACTCTCCGCTCTCTATTTCTGTTCACTCGTCCTGTTCGTGCCCAGCATTGAATTTGAATCACAGCAGAGTCCCCGTATTTCTACACCAATCTATAGCCTTCTGTCGGAGAGATAAATAGGAGCTACCTTCTTTTACTGCTCCTCACTCGCCTACAATACATCTCCCCGCATCCTCTCTCTCTCTCTCTGAATTGATGTAACCAGGGAAGAGTTGCGAGGAGGAAGAAGAGGGGAGCACGTAAATAATAGTCATTGTTCGTTACAGAGAGCGGCTCTGTATTTACAACACAATGGGCTACTTACATCATATCATATACACTTGCATCGCATTACAGGGACATGTCATGCATCCACCACACCAGCCAATAACTTTATCAACCGAGAGCCGAGCCTATTCCCCGAAACTCTAAGAAGTTCCCAAAGTGCCGAGCTGCCGTCCAGGCATGCAGAATCCAGCCTCATTGGCCGAGGACAGTGAGTCAAGTCAAGTCGACTCAAGTCAAGACACAGGGAAGAAAAGGATGAGAAGAGGCTGCATGGACCTGTCTCCAGGGGCTCCTATCGCTTGATCACGTCCGCTCCTTCTAATCCTGTTATCCAGACAAATGAAGGACTCTGCGAACATCCATCATCACCTACAGTCAACCGACTCACACTTAAACTTGACTCTCTCTCTCTCTCTCGCCGAGAGAAAGAGAGAATCCCTCCTGACACGCACACAGGACGCCTCTGCCTCCTGCTTGGCAATGGTCCTTCGAATTTCGAACGTGGCACTTAGGGCTGAGTAGGTCAACTGAGGATACGTTACATACATAAATACATTAGGAAAGTTATCTGGAGATGCAGATGGTGGGAGGAGGGAGGTGGGCGAAGTGAGTCCTCACATTCCACTCCTTCCCCTCCTCACATTCGACATCTCTCCTTTGGCGGGAGCTTTCTGTGCGAGAGAGAGAGAGAGCGTGCACATTAGGTATGTATGTAGGTAGCTAGTAATTCTCAGCTTTCTCTCAGAATTTTACTCAACTTTCTTCAATCCAATTGCCTAGTTTCATGAACTGCAATGGAACGGGAATGGGAATGCATACGTATTTATCCCACGTAGCTCGTTTGGGACAGCCGCGAAGGGACCTTATGGATAGCCGTGCTCCTCTAACTCACACTTTCTCTCTCTCTCTCTCTCTCTCTCGCTCTTACATCCTTCTATTCCTTGAGAGCTGAACTCATGCAGAGCGGCTCTTCTTATTTCCCTGCCTTGCTTCTTCAACTTGGAATTTTAGTCTGAAGGATCTGAGTGGAGTCGGCGGGCGGAATGCATTTCCAAGACGAGACGGACGACACGGGAAACGCTTCCAACTAATTCCATTTCATAGCCAAACTGAATTCCAACTAGATATCTTATGTTTAGACGGCTTTCATCTTTCCTTAAGATCTATGTACCAATCTATGCTGGCTTTATGTATTGTCCTGTGTATGTAGATAATGCCATCAGTGTCTCTCCTTTCTACAGACGGCATCCGGCAATACATTACTACCCGGCATCGCAAGTCACGAGAAGCGGAACGAGACAGAAATACTACGCCTCCCATTTCATTTCCATACTCTTCCTTCACAGCCTCACAATCACATCTCATGGATTTACTGCTCTCTCTCTCTCTCTCTCTCTCTCTCTCTCTCTCTCTCTCTCTCTCTCTCGCCGTCGACTTCGCCCCGACTTGCTCAAGTGCAACTCAAAATCCATTTCCCTCGACTATCTCATATAGACAAATGCCCGGCTCTGACTCCCACCCATACACACAACACGCTTTCATAGGAATTCTACTCAGACTTCCACTTTCCTTACAGATAAGGCACGGAAATACATAAAGACATTCCATGTTCAAGTTCATCGCCGTCCAGAAATGCAAATCTCCCGCATGATACTCATCTCAAATTGTCCAGCCCTACAACTCAAATCCTAACAATACCAAATCCACCCACACAAATCCGCAATAACGATTAAACGAGAGCAAATCTGTAATAGCCGAACACGCGATAAGTCCGAACATATACACATTCTCCCCATCCTTTTCAAATGCAGCAACAACATTTAAATTCTAACAAAACACATTCATGTTTATCATCCTACCAGACACGCATTCTATAATATTATTCCTTTGCTCCCGTGTTTATACGCTTCAATTCTTTGAATCCGATGTCACTTTAAAAAAGAAAAACAAATGCGGAAACGCTGCCTTTAAGAGATCTGAGAAATGTGATTGGTGAGCGCCTACCAAGGGAATGCACAACAATTTACGCAAAAAGTCACGATCAGTGAATAATACTGTGCAGCATTTATTATCTTACAGATAAGATAGGAATATCTGATTCCAAATCTCACGGCAATAGTCTTAACGTCTTACAATCAGGGAAAAAAACGATATACTTTACCACTGAGGCATGCCGCGATTGACATTCAATGGAAATTGTATTCATGAAAATGTTCTTAATATGCTATAATAACTACAACATTATTTCCTTTATATTTCTGAAGGGCAATGCTAAAGAAGGATTTTCTACAAAACTGACATCTAGTAGACACATTCTCCACTTTTAAATAAGGAATAAAACTTTGCTCAGTTATCTGTAGTAGGTTTAAAAATAAATTAGCGAGAAAAACGAGTTTAGCGAATGCGAAAGATCTTCAGCTGATTTTAATACTTGAAGCTGAAATGTAAATTGCCAAAGTTAACACAAAAAATACTTTGGGGTATTAGTCTACAGCGCATTTAGCTACTTTAAAAGTTAGCTTAGAACATCAGCTACCCTTTTATGTGTTGGCTAAAACTGAAATGTACTTTAACGTCTATAGTGTGACTAAAGAATATATTTAGTGAAAAATGTGTCACTGCAGTTCATTTAAGGGAGAGTTGGCAATTCCACTAAGGCCAATATGATTATAGGGCACAGAGACAAAGACTGCAGTTGAGTATTATCTTTGCATTCTCACGTTGATAGAAATTCAGAGGCCGACAGTTCGTTAGCGAATTGTCAGATTAACTTTAGCCGGGTTGTGGAACGTCTGGACGGACATGGGAGGAGAAGCTTAGATAGAAGAGGAAAAATTTCATAGTTTGAGTGAGCAGGGAATGGAAGACAAAGATAAGGGACTGACTGACCTTAACGATGACCCTAGAGGCAGCCTCGATTCCGTAGCGTTCGGCCATGGTGTGAATATTATTGCAGTAGAGTTTATTGAGATCCAGAAAGTCTCTGTATGCAGGCATCGCCTATAGGAAAGTCAAAGAATCTTCAATGAGTGAACAGAGCCATGAAATTCATTGGATTTCATAGCGAATGGAATGGGATCGCATCACATCTAACAGCGACTCCCAATGAAATGAAATGAATGTTGAAGGAAGCGTTAGTCAAGGAGAAGAGAGAAACCCGAAATATCTGACCAGAATATTGATGCCTTCAGTCTTGAGACCTGTTCTTTCCCCCACCCTCACGAGAAAGGCTCGGCTGATGTTCGCCACTTGGTGAATGATTGATTTCTCTACTACCTCTCGAACAATCGATCCCATATTCACTCTTGCCATGCTGAGCGGAATCTGCGACAACAATAGATAGAAACTATAAATTCAATACCAAACACACAGAGCATTATAAGCACAGTGCCTAATCCCACGTCTACCACACAACACGGCTCAGCCGCTACTCATTCCTCGATAAACGAACCTCATACCAAAAAGGGACACAAAGCCAATAAAAAATATTTCATTCTCTTTTTCGACGCCATATATCACCTGAAACTACCATTACATCACATTGATGAGCATAAAAGCAAAAAAAAAAAACTATTTAAAAAATTGTACGACATTCAATTCTTTTCCTAAAAGTACTAGTGCAAATTACAATTAAAAAAAAATGAAACAAATACCTCTATAGTCAGAGTGCACCATTCTTCTTTATATTGATCAAAATCGTAGCCGACAATAAGGCTGTCCATTCCTTCAACTGCCATAACTCGGCTACGATAGTCATGGGATGACACCATCATTATCTGTTTCTGCAAAATCAAATATACATTACATTGCAGTTTTGTACATGAAAATGATGTGCATGTAGTTAGGGGAGCGTTACCGGTTTTATGTCTTGGTTCTCGTCATAATTCTCGTCGTCGGATACCTGTTTGCCAGGCTCCTCCCGCCCCTCCTTCTCCTCCTCCTCCCAGTTTTCCATATCACCTACACAGAAACACATCATAAGTTTTGCTGAGTGAGCACATTAGAGGAGTGAATAAGAATATAGTGACTGGGAAGTTCTGTCGGCTAAAAGTAAGACGAACCTTCTTCTTGGACTCCTTCATCTTCCTCCGGCTCATCGTATTCTGCTTCCGTATGTCGAGCACGGCGAATAGCTTGCGTCGCATCAGCGTCCTCAGGCTACCACAAAGCATACCATGAATCCCAATGAGACAACTTTTCCCTTTCTTCACTAACCATCATTTCATCAATCAATCATCTCCAAATTTCAGTTAGAGCAACCACCTCGAAAATTATGCTGCACGTTTCAATACTACTGCCTAGACAAGTTGCCAATTGTACTTCCGTCTCGGAAATCTCAACCAAATACACACTTTCCCTTTCATCATCACAAATATACTTAAAAATTAAATCCAGAAACATTTACCTCAGGTTCTTCGTCTGAACTCTCGTGAGCCTCACCCATCCCTTTCTTCTGTGCTGTCTTGAACAGGTCAACCGGGGCTTCTTCGCTCTCTAAATTCTCATTGTTCTCTCCATTCTCATTTCCAAATCCACGGCCTCCTTTTCCTTTTGAATGGTCAATGTTCGTGCCTCCCCGCATTCTAGTCACCGAACGAATTGCAGGCATCAGGTAATTCCGCAGAAATTTTCTCTCGAAATGCATTAGGATCTGTTTGGGAGTAACGCAGAATTCCTCTCGATATTTGACGTGAGGTAGGAAGGTAAATTTCATTTCGTAGAGTCGATGCAAGGACTCCGTGTTGACGGTTTCAGTCATGTCAACATGTTGCAGTACTTGGCTCAATTTTACACGAGTTAGTGCTAGTCGTATTCTCTCAGCATCGTCATCTGTCACTTTATCAAGCAAAGGCACATCCATACTTGGCGTTTTGATTTTTGCCGAAGCTACCATCAAGATTTCTCGAAGACGAGGGATCCCTAAAGTCACGTTCATTTCACCTCGACCAGCAAAATGAAATGTGTTCAATGTCATCTGCGTCGATGGCTCTCCTATTGACTGTGAGAAAAATACAAAGCATAAATATCACTGAGCACAAAAACAAAGATTTTTCCATAACAAAAACAGTATCCCTTTCACAAAGATATCTACCTACGCTATACAATCTTCATAATAACTTTGCATAATGTATTATTTATGCCGCATACAAATGGGCAACTACGCCGTAGAGTCTAATAGCTCTTCACAAGATAAACCTGCAAAATACAAATACTAATGCACAAACTTCTCTTATAAACTGCTCACATCCCCAGTAAATAGAAATACCTCATACCATAAATATACCTACTTTGGAAATTGCAAGATAAATACAAACAATAGTATCTATATTAAAAGATTTATACTTCCTGCTACAGTTATTGCATATTTAAATTGCCTACGCAACTTGAATATGAGATTGATTGCCAAATGGATATAAATGCAAAAGATCTTATGTTTCTCCATATTTCTTTGTCTCCAAATTGGAAACTATTTATTATTCGTACCTGTGCAGCAAGTACTCCAACAGCGTCTCCCGGGCAGCTTAATGCTTTCATCGCTTTATGATAGATCATCTCCTTAAAGTCTGTTCCTTTTACTTTATTTTGTTGACAGTATTGCTCAACCATATTTTCTAAGCATTCGGAAACAACAGTAAAGTTGCAATCCGGTCTGAGGTGGCTCACTAGTGGATCAGGACATCGTTTACTTTTTTCCTTATATCTAATAGTAATAAAATTAAGCGTCAGAATTAAAATAACACTATCGTTTTACATTATATATCAGTGATGATAAATATTTCAGTGATAATAAATAATTTTCAGTTTCGACAAACTTACTCTTTATCATAGAATTCTCTGTACTGTAAATATTCGTTGATCATAGCCACATTAGCCTCGCTCCGTCCTTGCCCTTCGACGATTTTATTTGATAAATCAACGACTTTCATGTCCGTATTTCTGCACATTTCAAGAAGCGATCCCAGCCGAGGTTTCGTTTTACCACTGGAGTGTAAGTTTAGCCATTCCTCAAGCTACAAAAAATCATTTGCAATTACAGAGAATATTTATTTATTACCGTCCGTTGACTCTCACAACAGTAATCGGTGTTCTTTTATTATTCTACACAAGAAATTTATCAGGGAAAGAAAAATCTATTCAGACAAATAATCCGTATCCAATGGTTAGACTATTACAATGCAAATTTAAAAACAAATGTAATTATCTTTCACAAAAATTATATAAATCCTATCCTATCTATAATACATGTCTACTGATTAAAATGTTTTTATTTACCTTATTCTTTTCTCTTCGTATCTCCTTCGAATTTCCAAGCTTTCGAATTTCTTTCATCACTTCTTTGTCAATAACTTTTTCTGAGTTCGCTTCCAGAAATTTTAAATGTTTAGGTTTCAGGAACTGGGACTTACAAACATCTAAACCATCTTCTCCGTACAAAAACTGTACAGAAATATTAATTATCAAAGGTTTGTTTCGAGATGCTAATACTTAATACAAATTTTTAGTCTATGGCACACATTTCTTTTAAGATACGATCATGGCAAATTCATTACGACTAAGACTGACCTGGACAACACTTCCGTCGCTGTCTCTCACTGTCCCATCATAATGGGTCACTAAGCCTTCTAAGAGTTTGACCAGACATCTTTGTAGGTAACCACTTCGACTTGTTTTTACAGCCGTGTCAATGAGACCCTAAAAACCATTTACATAAAAATAACATTCTTGCATAAAGCTATTAGAAAATTTGGCTAATTATAAATAGCAATAGCTTACCTCACGACCAGCCATACAATGAAAAAAGAATTCTTGAGGGCGTATGCCAGTAAGGAAACGACCAGCAATATAGCCTCCAGCTCTTGGGGATGGGTCGTATGCTTTGAAACATGGAAGAGACTTTCCAGAAATAGTTAGAGGCGGACGTTTCCCCTCCAACTCAATCTGCCCGAGCAGACATGACATTTGCATAGTATTAACAGTCGAACCCTTAGCTCCCGACTGAACCAGAAGTTGGAGATTATTTTGAGGGAATATAGTGAGCAATCCGTACGGCAAAATACATCTGCAACAAAGTTACACCAATAATAATGTAAATCCTCATGGCATCCATTTCTAATTAGTAGCTGAATTATTTAAACAAATCATCATTGCCCCTTAACTAAGTAATACTTATACTAAAGTGGAACAGGACATAAAACACTGTGTAAAGGTAATATTCGGAACTGGACAAAAAGCACGTGCTTGCAAATGATATTTGGACATTTAAAAATGGTTTTCTTCGCGCTTTCCCAAACAAATCAACATCATTCATGCAAGAATTAATACTAAATAATTTTTGAAGTACAAAATCAGCAACTTATACATCATAAATACTTTAACTGTTAAGATTTGAAAGATTGTTAATGAAACAAATCGAAAATATTTTTTAATACTTTCATGCTCTAAATTCTAATGTAATTCAATGCAATTAAAATATTCTAATGTAATTTGAAAGTTTCCGATGCTCTGGAAAACGTTAACTATTTGATAGACAAATCAGATGCTGAGCAACAACACCAACTTCAGTTTGAAAGTATTATTTTTATGTAAAGTTTATATGATGCAACTGATGGACTCCTTACTTGTTTATTTTGTTCGTGTATTGGTCAAGTTCCCTCTTGTACGCTTGATCAACAATAGCACGATCTTTCGGATTGGGAGATCTATGAGCCTCTTCCAGCTTTTCAGTGACCAGCTTGGAGTCAGAATTAGGAGGTAACCCAACCCCGGTAGCTGCTGCAGTGGGACCGATATCTTTGGCTTCGTCCATGTAATGACGACGAAGTTTGTCAGCATGTCGTGTAACCAGAACGTCTTTCAAACCCAGTGTAAATCCTTCCCATTGAAGGAAGTTGGTCATTAAACGAGAAAAGGCACTTATGAGTGCACCAACTGCTTGGCTCCCATACAACTGTAAAATAAACGCGTTTAATTAGCAATTAAAACGGCAAATCATTTTATAATTTATAGGAAAATGAATTTAAAAAAATTACCTCGTGAAATGCATGACACAGACCAAATGGGGTCGACCCTAAATGCATTTTGTCTAAAATGCCACATAGGAGCTCTCCGCGTCGAACAATAAAAACTGAATCCGAAAGTTCGTCTCCTTTTATTGGTCCTCCGTATTTCCAAGGTTGTGCATCGCATTGTCTCCATTCCTAAATAAAAAAGTTGATTGTCAACAATTAAATTCCTAATCATTGAGAAAGTAAACTTTCGATATCAATGGACAATAAAAATCTATTCACTGTAATACTTACATCTGCTTTAATTTTGGTTGTTGAATTTAAAAAAATCGGGACTCGACCAATGGGCACGAGATTTTTAATGACCGTAGAAATCACTTGCTTTCCAGACCATAACTGCACAGGTTTTAATATCGTTGGTGGCTCTATCTCTATCTTTCTGGAATATCCACTTAAAGCAAAGTAAACCAATTCTTGGTAATCTCTCTTGGAGAAAAATCGTCCTCTAGTTGTCAATTTGACTCCAGCCACAACGTGATCCTGAATAAGTCCTCCAAGCGGAGTTCCATCTTTAGGGACAAGGTAGTGACTGCAAACGTTCACTGAAAACACAAATTCCGTTTACATGATCAGAGATCAGATTATAATAATTTAAATTAAATAATATCAAAAATAATTGATTAATTGTAATGAGGAGCATACAATATTTTCACTTTAGTTAGGTCTTACTGCCATTGCTAATAAACTTACCTAAACTTGCAGCTTCGCTTTTCGCTAAATAGCTCTGCGCAAAATGAGCGTTCATCTCGTCTCCGTCAAAATCAGCGTTGTAATGCTTACAGTTAGCATAATGAAGTCGAAAAACTTTTTCACCTTTCAGCACTCTAGCTCTAAAATAAAAGTAACATAAAATGTAAATGCATCTGGAACAAGTGACAATATTTCAACACTCGAAAAAGAATATTTGAAGTAATTCAATATTAAAGATAAACGTAAGTTTTTATAAACAATACAATTAACTTCACACCTATGAGCCATTATAGAAGGTCGATGCAAAGACGGTTGACGATTAAGGCATAGATAATCTCCATTTTTGAGGTGACGATAAACTGTTTTTACTCCATCCTTGCCAATTACGCCCCACGCCTTGTCTGAAGCAAGAAGTCTATTAGCGATTCCAGTCCGCTTTGCTAAATCATTTGGATCTAAGCGAGTTACTTGGCCATTGTCACCTTCCACAGCCACAGCACTAAATAAAACACAACGTTTCATGAATTGATAGATAAAAGGGCCTAATCATGTAATTTGTGAATTTTTTGATATTTCAGAGAAAACTAAAATATGTCGCATTATAAAACATTTGATTATATTCAAATATTTTAAAAAAAAATAATATTCAGATCTTAGTCACAGTAGTGTCTCTATTACCCAGGATGGTTATCAGGGCCATTCATAACCAATTTTCTCAGGTACATAACGTTCCAAGGTGTGACGATTTCAGGGAAGGTCAAAACTTTGGCAAAAACGTCTGGAACCCCAATTTCCTCAATATGTATATTAGGGTCGGGAGTAATCACAGTTCGTGCAGCATAGTTGACTCTTTTCCCCATCATATTCATCCGAAATAGACCTTCTTTCTTCTCAATGATTTGCTTCAGACCCAACATTTGTGAAGCTACTGCAGCCGACGATTTGTTCTTTTCTCGATCCATCACATGGTCAACATCAGCTTGCAAATCGCTCCAGATGGTTTCCATTTTCTCTCCTAAAGTATCTCCTTTGATTGCTTTCAATGCTTTCTAAACAAAATAATAATATAGCAATTGAGTAATAGGTATACACAATAATTTATCAATAGTTCATATTCAAAAATTTGAGGAAAAATAAACATAGGAGATTCTATTACTAGTAAATGAGTATTTATATTCACTTTTTTGTCTTAATAATACTTAACTAAACGGCAAGTCAATAACACAGATGCATCATAATTATTACATATGCGTTACAGAGATAAAATAAATTAACAAGAATACCTCTCAATCTTCTATCTGCCCAAAAATTAACATTACTATTATTATGATGAATAAATGTTAAGGTTAGATACGATCAAATTTATTATGAATGAAACACTCTTCAAACTCTTTTACAAAACAGGCCACAGACCAATTGCGATCCTTCATTAACGTACCAATCCAAAATTGTATCTGGCTTTTCCATTATTAAACAATGAAAATTATATTTAGAACTCAATTTCCAAACAAAAAAAGTTACAATCATCAGAATTAAGAGGTTTAAAAAAATTTAATTCCAGGAGCTTGAAATTCTAATTGAAAAAGTTATTGTAAATTGAAACACTAAAGAGAAGGAAAACAAAATCTAAAGCCTGGTTCGGCATGCACAGATTTATGCATTTAAGAATCAAATTGCGTTATTTTCTGCATGTCCGAAAACTTAATGAATCTAAATTTCAATAATTATTCTCATCTTCCTTACAGTTATAGTTTGTTGGAAATTATAACTTTACTTACTTGTGCATCTGAAGATAAAGACGGTATTCCATTTTTGATGGCTGAAATGGAATATAGCAACATAGCACAAGACGTCACCACATGGCGAAATGCAATATTCTGTGGGTGCTCAACACTTTGATTGTTAACTGTCTGGGCCTGCAAGTTTTGAAGAAAAAAATGTAGATATTAAATTTTCATCCACTTGTTTATCATCAATTGAGAACCGCAATGCCGTGTAATATTTTTGAGAAGCTCACCCCAAGAAGAGTCAATAATCTTTATGATTTTTATATTAGCCAAATCAAAATATTTTTGTGTGACGATAATGAATAAATAATGACCGTTCTTTCCAGCAATTTATTTCTGCTTGCAAAGTGAACAGCCAAGACGTAATGTAATTACTTACCGGTCTATTTTTTGGAGGTGGAACCAAAATCATATCAATGAACAATAAGTCGGTAGGAAACTCTTCTTTAGTAGTACTTAGAACTGGAAATAAGTGATTCAACAATCTCGCTTCCGACTTCCAAATTTCTCTCATATGATTTCTAGATTAAAATTAAAAATATGCATTTTCAATTATTATGTATAATATTTCGTTTGCAAATCGTTTTAAAAATCAGTATATTAAGATTATTATATCTTCAATCTAAACTAGTTATAAAGTAA
This sequence comes from Tomocerus minor, assembly GCA_009936455.2. Taxonomy (NCBI): domain Eukaryota; kingdom Metazoa; phylum Arthropoda; class Collembola; order Entomobryomorpha; family Tomoceridae; genus Tomocerus; species Tomocerus minor. The sequence continues at coordinate 20,863 of JAAAYG020011666.1, forward strand.
ATTAGTTGGTAGTGATGTTTATTACACAAGGTACCGAGAATATAAACTACTGAAAGTATTTGTGACTAGGACTTACTAATATCAGCATACCTAGTACTTATGCATGACATACAACTACAACGTTCTTGATTTTTTATCTTTTTTCTAGCAGATTTTCGTAAAATCCTAAAATATTAATAATGCTTGCATATACAGTTTCTGTACTATTCTTCAATTCAGTTAATACATTTACAATTGTTAGCAAATCAGTACGTTATCATAATTATTGTTTATATTCATTTCTCACAGATTATACGCTTTAAATTGGCCAAAAACTTTAGCATATTTAAGACAGATACAATTGCTTAGTATTACTATTTTAAAACAAGAAATGACATGAGTGTCTTAATACTTAAACACTGGAAAATCTTAAAGCATCCTGAGCTGCAGTAATTTGGTGGTATCGTTCATGACATAAGTTTTTAACACAAGACACAAGAAGTACTTACTTTGCCTCCGCTGGCGTTAAATATCTTTTAACAATTCGGTCACCTCCTGCTCTTTCATCTGCCATTTTATCGGATCTGCCAAATCCCTTTTCAACAAATGAATACAGAAGTTTACCTTCATACAGAGTTAGCTTTTTACATATGGCACCACACTTAGGACATTTTTGGCTCATTTTTGAATAGGAAAAAATCCGTTTCATCACATTATGCTTTAAAGCTTCAATGTTTTTTGTCGAATGCTTCAGCACTTTTTTTGTATCTGTATTAATAACACAATAAAATACAATTTCAAACTTGGAGTACTTAAGTAATTTGCGCTATCAGCTTATTAAATGCATTGGAAGTTAATTAAGCTACTTTTGAATTTTTCCAAAAATACGAAACTGAAAGAACAGGATGTACTTACCAGTGTTAAGTATTTTGTCAATATATCGTCTAAATTCCATTTCTGCATTTTCTGCGTTCTTAAATCCTTTACCACCTTTAAATTTTTTGCCACCAGGTGTGGTTGGATTGGCATCTCGGTCATCATCACTGTTCAAAAATAAATTCAGCAGCAATTCTGCCTCCTGGGCTTCCTGGATACATCCATGTCTTAGAAGTTCTAACTGTGCGATTGAAAGTTCTTTAATAGGGGCTACAATTGAAAATAATAATATTAATGGATAAATCATTTTGGTTATTATTACAAAAAATAGCAAACTAATTAAAATACAACATAAAATACAAGCTCAATCTTGATCTATATGAATGTCATCGCTTGCAAATTAAACTGAGTTAAGTACCTGGAATTGCTGACGAATGGCAATTGAGACAATGCATTCGGAACATGTGGAGTAAAGTTTTGTTAAAAAGTGGATTTAAAACAGGCAAGGGTAATTCGATGTATCCAAAGTGTCCAGGACAATACATGAGAGTTTGTTGACACGTTCCACACATCTGACCTTGTCCATACGGCCCTATTTTAATTTTGGAAATAGAATTTTGACATAAACATCAATGAAATAATATTTTTATCGTTTGATTGTAAAATATAAATATCATTCATACCCATTACAGGATCATAAAGCCCTCCTGGAAGAGCATGGCCAAGATGACTAAACGCTAATGGCGTTATAACTTTAACTACACTAATTTTTTTAATTTCCTCCGATGAGTATAATCCAAACGACACGGCTTCTGCCTTCGTATGAAGGGCTCCGTTGTAAGAAAATACTTTTCTCAACATTGTGGATTCTAAAAATAAATATTTTACAATTAGTCATTGGAATTGTGTTTAACAGTCAGTTAGTAATAATATATTCAATATTTTATATTTGACTATTGAAAATCATTTTTACTTGCTCGTTCTGATAAAAATTAATTCTCCTCCAAGTAAATAATTTAGAACTGCATAACCACAGCTGTCACAAAATTTACAACTTGAAAATAGTTTTTCGAGAACTCACTGCATACTACCGTAATAAAAGTTATTTATAATATTATGATAAAAATTAAATCTGCTTAAGAGATTCCTCATGTACGATCTGACTGAGCACATGGATAACTATTTGAATGGAATATCTCCCTCCTACTTTAGCTTACTTGTCAAGAGCTGAAAACGAATGCAATTTTCCTGACTAGATGGCCATCCCTGATGGAATACCAAACGTTAACTTAACAATGACAATGCAAAGAGTCTACACTCTACACCTGTCTACATTCTACACCTTATACTGTAGTAGGGGTAGGGAGAGATGCGTAGTTAGGCCAGGCAACAGAGACCTACATTAGAGAGTTGCCTAGGCGGGACATGCCCATACAGGCATGGGCATGCCCACGCCCATGTGGGCATGGGCGGGC
>JAAAYG020011677.1:0-23191 GCA_009936455.2 Tomocerus minor
CACGTCGTTATGTCTTTGGTAGGGCTCTTAGTCTACACGTTGGTTTGACAGCTAAGGAATGACTTCCGTTAGAGGAACCAAGGAAAGGACCTAATGGCAGAAACTTCCTAATTAGGAATCTACCTAACGCGGAACTTGCCTAACACCTCAACGTTGCCGTTGTGTTGTGTGGCAACGTTGAGGTGTTAGAAAAGTTCGGCGTTAGGTAGATTCCTAATTAGGAAGTTTCGGCTGTTAGGTCCTTTCCGGAATGCCCTTTGGAGTCACAAACAAGCTCCTACTATAATACATGTACAATTGAATATTTCAAAAATAGATTTAGGTCCTTAGGAATTTTATAAAAAATTGTTTAAGCATACGAAAAGTATGCTAACTGAAGATTTGCATGGTATATATGTCTTTAAATGCACAAAAATTCATTTGATCATAATAATCGAGAAATCTAAAAGTCTGAAAAGAGGAAAATCTGATGGAAATTTAACATGGATCTTGATCTTATCATCTGCACACACTGCCAATTCATTAAAGGCATATCACAATTTGTGACAAAGTGTCAAGGAATAAATTAAAATACGCAATTTTTAAAAACGGGTCGACAATATTTTAATTGCGTATTTTATATTTTTTCCTTGACACTTTTGTCACAAATTGTGAAATACCTTTTCGAGACGTACTCAAACATTTTCACATCGTTTTTAAACTTTGCTTAGGCTGCAATAAGATTTGACCGAAGATGCTGAAACAAAGTGTAATCAATTTAAAAGCAGGTTTTATCCAGCAATTAGGCTTCTTTTACTTGATCCTTACAAAGCTCTTGCGGGAGGAGTTGGTAAGGGGTCAGAGTCATGTCATTATGTAATGTGAAAGAAAAGGCCGTCGGCCACAATGAGGCTTTGTGCGACCACGAGAGCTACAGTGTAGTAAGTGGCTAAGTCTGGCTAAACACAGCAATTCACTTAAGTTGTTTGAGTTCAATAGTGTACTTACATGTTCAGTGAAATGTTTTAATGCCTACTTTGCTTTTGACTTGTGAGGACAATAAAATAACGAGTAGCTTCGAGTAGCGGCTAACCGACAAACGCAAAGCAGGGAAACCACGAAAGGAAATTGGTTTTCGCCTTTAGGATTACTCAGCGAACGGAATAGAAATGAAGAGATGAGGGAATGTACGTACATTGTCTATTAAAACAGAGAATGATAGCGTTTATCATGATCACAATGATGAAAATGATGAGATAAGATTGAACTCTGTATAAAACAAAAGATATTATGACTTGAATGTAGTACTTAAACGCATCTGTAGTCCAACCCTAAGACTATTGTCAATAGCTAACACACATGTATGTAGTTCTGAGACTGTCTATGGAAAAACTATTGCTGGAGAATATAAAGCTACTCGAAAGAACGGGAGAGAGGTAGCCAATAGAGAAAAATATATGCAATCGTAAAGTCAATTTAATAGCAGTGTTACTTGCTTTCCCTTATTTTTTGCTCATGAGACGTGGAGGAAGAGATCTTATCAGTCTGTATTTATTTTCCCTGACTTTTTTCTTGTCAGTGCCAAAAAAGCGGAGGATGGGTGGGAATTTTCCGGCAAATCAGGACAAGATCCGTTCACAAAGGAAAAAGGATCATTATGAAATGAAACATTTATAGTTTTGCTTTGAGTCTTCATTCCGTGTCGGTCGTCGGCAGGAGCAAACAACTCAACTATACATGCGGGCTTTATCTTTTGTCCTCGATGCTATTATCATTACCATTACTGTTAACCACTTAGCTACTACACTCTAGCTCCTACACTAACTGCACCACGGCGACTCTGCACTCACACTGCTTATCAAGAGAGATAAAGAAACAAGGACGATATACTATAATTGCAACACGTTCCCTTTATTTCCTCCGGGTCTCCTTTCCGTCTAACCTACATCTGCTGATGCATAAACTGCCGAGAGTCGACCACGGCGCCAACCGCCTAGCCTCCGTCAATCAGGTAAATAGAAGACATGACCTCTTCTCCGCCGGGGAACATACAAACCACATCCAATCAAATTAAGCCCAATGAAAATTCATCGTTTCAACCTGTATCGCAATCACAGTGACCTACTAGACATAATATATATTCCAATTTAACATACCCAATCCATGGTTCACTCACAATCACAAGCTCTTGCGCTTTCTATTCTAAAGTGAGCAGCACAGACAAAGTTGAGTACCTACACCCTGCAAGTATTAAACGTAACACCATGCATTTTCCTCCATTTATTTCAAAATTCAATAAATCTTAAAGTAATTTAAGCGAACTAATTGTCGGCCCTGTAATGAATGTTGGTCATTGGAATGTCCATACTGAAATTAAGTAGTAAATCCAGTAAAAAATTTTTTAGACTCGATATTGTTTAGGTTTTACAAGGCAATGGTAATATTTGATATACCTTTAATTAATTGTTACTCTATGCTACCAGATGTTCTCGGATTCCTCGGATTCCTCTGATTTTCTTCTTAGAGACTGCAGTCTCAAGAGATTGAACTGTGTGGTGACCAATGGTGATCATTATGAAAATACAATGTCCTCTTCGACATTGAAACATTGGACCGATTACTGAGATTGACTCCCCTTTAGGTTGTTGGGTTGATTAATAGGTTCTAGCTTTATTGAATGCGACATACTTTAATGTAAAATTGATATAAATTGTGCAAATGCATGTGGGAGTTCACAAAATTAAAAATGAGAATAATTCCACAAAGGAATTAAAGTTTCTAATGCCGAATCTGTGTTGTGTGATAAAAGCAATAACGTTGCAATTTATGTTTGGAGCGAGTTGCATGATTATGTATGTATGCACCTAGTTGTAGAGATCGCAGTATAGTCAGTTTCTGTGTGGAAGAGGCAGTATGTATTAGGTGAAACATAATATATAGTGGGTGATTATGGAAATGGAGGAATTCCTGACTGTTGATAGGCAATATTGGTTGGGTAGAGTAGATGTGGTCATGTTATTGGAGAGTGAAATGATCTGAACAGAATGATGGAAATTGTTGTAGGAATGGATTTTATTAATGGAAATTGCCCATGGCTCTGTCTCTCTGTCAGTCTCGGACGGCATTCTGTTCGACTTGGTCCATTTGGATGGAAGCGACCACCTTTTCCTTGTTTCTCTTTCTCACAATCAGTGCACTGTGCGCCTTGAATTGTCTGATTCAAAAGAGGATCCTCGTCTTTTTTGCCTCAAGGTCCTTTCTCTTATAAACTGTGCTACTTACTTAATGACAGAGATTTTTAGGAATAGGCGAAGGAAGCAAATGGAGGAATGCAGTCAATCTCTGCGTTTCCACTGTATCTATTATGTGATGAAGATGAGACTACAATGTCTGCCTAACTGCGCCATGAGATTTCTTGCCGACTCTTACTCTATGCAACTTTTATTCAATTTCTCTTCCCTCGCTCCTTTATCTAATCTATAGCTTATGTATAAAAATGGGCAATAAAAATCCTATAGCTCTTAATCAAACAACTAACTTTTCCTTTAAACATCAGAGAATGAGCTGATAAGCTTTTACTTCTCCTCTAATATCTGCTAGGCAATGGCCCTTAACCATGTCTTTTGGGTAATTGTCTCTGAGAAAAAATTAGTGCCATTTGTTACTCCTTTGAGCAGAGGAGGGAAGGACGCAGAGAGTGGAAAAAGTGAGAACTTCATTGCCTTACATTGTATCACATTACACAAAAAAACCATTCTGCCCTAAATAGAGAAAGTAAAAATTATATCCTTTCTTTCTCTCTCTGTCTCTCGCTGCACATGCATACACTGGCCATAAAATTAAATACTTACGCTCTAGCTTCTACTTAGAAAAGTGCCAAGGAATCTAATAATTACGAGTAAGGACACTCATATTTTATTACAAAATTCAATTACAATGTAAAGGAATCACTAATATAATTACTTAATGTAGCATTACTACAGTCTGTAAGATAATATCAGACACCTACGCAGATTTCGTCCAAAGTATCGGATTGCAATTTATATACAAATGCAGCCGAGATTGTATTTGTAACGATGTAAAAACAATGGGATTACCCAAAGAGAGAATCTAATTTAAAAGGTTTATATTTACAAGGAGATAAGAGAAGAATGATTGTCATTAGAAGGAAAGGTACATTTATGTGTAATAAAATGGCAATATCCAAGGGGAGATATTTGGATAGGTGCTTCGGAGGTTAGTATATGTAGAGGGAGAAGAAAAGATAAGTTTTCTCGCGAGTCTTTTATTGTGGCAAAATGTCAGAGATCAATTGTTGAGTAAAAGGGTTGTGTGATGTGGTGTGAGTTGAGAGCGGGCCGTCTTGACTCTCAATCTGACGGAAAAGAAGCCAAGTGAGTCTCACATTATAGTTAGTTGGTTGCATCGAGTCTTCTTATAGGGAAAGGAAGATGAGTGTCAGAGATAGGCTATAGCCATATACATGCTTTACAAGACAGCTATAAAGGTGCACATTACTTTCACTGATAGGTTTTTCGTCCTATACAAGTGAGTAGAAAGTGAGAGAGAGAGAGAGAGACGAAAGCGAGTCGAATGAACAGATGCAGAGAAAGCTTCTGCTTTGTATTACTTTCACTGTCTCTGACTTTCACTTCAGTTCAGGAGCTCACATCAGTTCAGTTGGTTATCGATTAAATGGCGAGAAAGGAGAATTGGTAGAACGTGAGTACGTACATAGGGCTATAGGTAGTAAATATCTGTGTGTGTGTGTGTGGGTGTCCTTATGGAGTATCGGCTGTAGATATTGAAGGGAGTAATCCTTGCATGCAATGCATCGCACTCTCATTCTCATTCAACACATAGTTGTGATCGTGTGTGTATACATTCTGCAGATATCTTTGTGTGTAATGTACATAGATAAAAGAAAAGAATCAAGTGGAGTGAAGATCCAAGCGCTAATACATCCTAATAGTACATACTTATAGCGGATGCAAACGAAACGGAGAAAGTCGACGGAGCTGAAAAGAGGAGAAAGGGCTCCTTCCTTCAGACGGCAAGAAGAAAGAAAGGATTTAAGAATTTTCCAGTGGAGCTTCACCCGAAGTAAAAGTAACAGACGAGAGCGTGGTGGCTATAGGAAGAAGACGTCGTCGGCTATCTCGGCCCCGACTCACTCTCCATGCACACAGCCCTAATATCTGTAAATCTTTGCTGGTGTTTGGCTCTTGTGCTTTTGGCGGAGTGTCCTGTCCTTTCTCTGCTTGCTGTGCTGGCAACCCTTGTTTGCAGCCTCTTCTTGCTCTCGTGCCAAATCCTGAGCAGATCCGAAGGAAACTTATCAGATTAAAATGTGTCTTGAACTGTGTGGAAGATGGATTGTCGTGATTCAAATTTAGGAAGAAAGTCTCCCTTCGCCCCCTCACTCAACCACTCGCCTTTCTCTCTTCTCTCTCTCTCTCTCTGGCTAAGGAAAGGACACTTTCCAGAAAACTCTCTCTCTCTCTCTCTCCATATATGCTTACTATATCCCTCTAAACTTTTGCATAAACTTCTGTTACATTACATTAGTTAAACTTTGCCTTTATCTAGTCAAAAGCTTTGTATGTACTATCTATAATATATGCGCATGTACCTATTGACTCTCCCACTTCACTTGCTTATAATACAATAAAAACTCGATGTCGGTTAGTGAGGAGGGCAGTTCTGAAGCACATGCATACTAAACCACTATACATTTGCCTAGCAGATAAAAGTATAATGTAATGCTAAATGCACTTTCAAGTTCTAGTTCCGCTCAAAACCTAAATAAATAGGCACTACTAGAAAAAGGCAGATTCTTTAGTGTATTTACGTTGATATGTGATGTACAGCCTCACATAACTTCTCTCTCTCTCTCTTTCTCTCTCCAGCTCTTTAAATCTAAGTGCATAATGTATAGAGTCCATATTTGCTTAGTTTGACTACATGTTTTCTTTTGTCTGTAAGTACATATATTATGAGGGCTGTGATTTGAGAGGTTTATATGCCGAGCGACGAGCATATTTGTATTGACTAAACGAGATGTAGACGGAGAGTAGTTAGGGAACAACCTAGTGTATTATCTCCATTTGAGTGAGTGCATGCATTTATCTACTATGCCCTGTCTGTATGTGTACCAGCCTTTCCTCTCCTTCACCCACAAGATAGATAGCTCCAGCTGACTGAATTAGGCCACTGAAAGTCTTGCGAGATTAAAGATGACTGCATGTGAATAGCCACATAGTTTATGTCTCTATGTAGTTGCGGCTAATATGCCTGATAGGTTTTTAGGCTATACATAGAAGCTGACTGAGGATACCCCCTTAAATTATATCTATCGTAAATATTGCACATCCATGTCATCACCTATTTTACAAATACCTACTACGTCCATTTATTACTAGCACAACTAGATTGTGTACTGCATAGAACTGTAGCTACCATATAAAATATGACTGTTCAGATATAGTAAAGAACAAATAGTCCGTGCAACTGGGCTTCCAAAATCTCAACCCATATTTCCCTTATCAGTTTCTCCGTCCACTTAAGCTATCTTCACATGCTATACGTTATCTTTCATGTAAGAAACTTACGTATACACTCTCCGTCTTGGTAGTTGCTGCCTCCCGACAATTTAATTTACTTGTGAAAACGTGCTGAGAAAATGGCATCATATTAATTGCTATTGGCCTTTCATTAGCCAAAGTCAAGCTAACAAACAACTATTATTAAGGCACCCCTTCCCTCAGGAGGAAAGCAAATATATTACTGTTACAATCTAACTATAGATATATTTGGAAGAACATCCCAGATATATATGGAACAAAGGTTTATCATGGGATTAGATATATATGCGTAACATATAGTAGGGATTTACATGCCTTATTTGCCGACAAGGTCACAATAAATCATTTTCATATAATGATAGAATAATGTCCACAATTATGCTGCGCAAATGAAACATAGTTTCATTTTAATTGTCAATCACATCCTTACATTAAAATTGTATATGTCAGGGACGATTATAATGTATAAATTAAAATTTTAAAAATAGTAGATAATCATATTCATAGGTGATCAAAATATACACAAAATCTAGTATTAGATTGGTGTCGCTCATGTGGGTGTATGTAAAAAGAGTGGAGATGCATTTGTGAGCTATTATACTTGAGTTAGGCAATAAATTTAGTTGGTTATGCTATAGGAGTGAATTGTTAGTAGGTTGGGTACGTACGTATGCAAAAAAAAACGGTTGCAATGTGCTGACACGATTCGTCCACGCCTTTGACAAGACTCGTGTCACGATCAGAAATGCTTCGGACTGATTACAAGACTGATAATGTATTAGGGGCTTGGTGATGAATTTAAGGGAAAGATGTTCTCGGCTCTGAGTCTGCAAAAAGACACTTGAGCCTGTGAATGGGAATTGTATAGCGAGGGAAAGTGCTGGCCTGGTGTCAGGCGGCGTCGTCGAAGAAGCAGGCAATTCTGAGGCAGACGAGGCGAGGGTTGGATGAATTTCGATGGGATGGTGGATGGACTACTTTAGTGACTAGTTTGAGAAATAGCGTGATGTGTATAACTTACTTTGCAAGAGATTTATCATATTGCTTTCGGATGTGGAAGTCAAGCCTTTTACAAAAGAGTCAAAGTCAAGTCTAGGGAAGGCAGGCGAGTCAAGTCTCGAGAATATTGACGAGGGATTTAAATCATGACTACTATCTTCTCTTGTGACAAGGGAAGCCGCAGTCAGAAGTCTAACGCTAAAGTTACCCAAACCAAACCACCTAACCCATCTAATCGTAAAAGTTAGCATCTAATAACAGTAAAGGTATCTATCTATCCTATATCCCTTACTTATATCATAACTCCAGTAGTATATCGTCCCGTATACGCTCTCTGCCACCAAGAGCTTAGCTACTTAGGTAGTATCATTACTTTATTCATATTTTAAATACGATACTATATCAGATATAACTTGCAAATGAGCAGAATGAACTACAAGTCCCTTCGGTTTAATTTGCATTGCATATTAAGAATAAAACTGCTACGTAATGTACCTACTATTACGTCTGACAGAATGAAAACTTAATGGACTACTGCAGTAGTACAGTTACTCTGTCTTTCTGTTTCTCAACTTCCATTTCAAATTTTTATTTGCACATTTTACACTCCCACATTCCCAATGTACTATTTCTGGCTATCAAGAAGATACAGACATACCGACGACTAAGAGTGCATTTCTAAAATAAACAGTTTAATTGCTTTATATATGTTTTTTTTGTACCGAGTTAATTTTTTTATTACGTTAGACGATAAAAATATTGTAAGAATATGAGCTGTGCTGAATGATAGAGTCTGCTGTGCAGGAGGGATTGAGATTTGAACATATAATAAAAGGGCTTATCCTTCCAATAAAGATGGTACAATAAGTTCAGCTTCAATTTCCCTCGGAGAAACTGCAATCCGGCTGCAATAACAACGTTCTCCTCAGAAAAGTTAACGTATCGACGGTTTGATAAACAAACTGAAACGACCTGCAGTCAGAAAGGGAATTGGATACCTCCGTTCTCATTGTGTGTACACAATAAACTAGATATCTCGTCCTAAACGACTCTACTTCCCTTAAGTTCCTATATAAATAATATCTTCATATGCTCTGCTTTAGCCCATAATATGTGTTGTGTGAGATTGTTGTTGGTGAGGTCGCAAGTAGTGTAGCTGGGAAAAGAAATAGAACGGAAGGAAGAGAATCGGAGCTGTGTAAGATGTCAGTGTATTTTCTCTTTCTTTGTTTTCTTATATTACCCTCCGAGTTAAAATTGAAAGCGTGTCCTGGCCCCCGCATCCCTTGAACAGCTTACAACAACGCCCGTCTGTGTATTCCCTTGACTTACGTTATCATGGCTTTCGGTTTGCTGTCTCCCATCGCATGCCAGAACAATAGACTTGATTGTCTCTCAGCATCCTCATGTTTGTTCAAATTATTGCGATATTTTTAGTTTCCACTTTTCAAGAATGAAATTCCATCAATGGCCAGGAAAACTTCCGGAAAGGGCTCCTAGCAAATCTAGCCAAAAATACTCAGAATCGTTTTGATTGCGTCATTGAATTCAATATTTAATTGTAAGTCATGTCAAATTTCCAAAGATGTAATCTGAAGCGAGATGCACGATGTTCCAGCCTATGGGCACTGGTAAATAATAAAAAATATTTGTACTATTCATGAGGGTGTAGCAAGTATGGGTAGTGGGCGGTAGTGGGTATCCAGGTCATATACAATTGAGTAATAATTAATAATAACACACCTGTCCCAGACAATGTAAACGAGTTGGAAGTAGCAAGATACTCCCACATGCGAATTGGGTCTGATTTCTCCTATTTTTGGACTGAACATTTCATTTTAATCCTCAGAATGCTTATAAATGGCTTGAATGTTTGAATGGGTGCAAGAATCGTGCGCAGAGAAATAGGCACAGACACGCATACAGACAAGCATTCAGATAAAGTAGCCGTACATAAATAGGTAAATGTATGTGGTTATGAATAATAATTGACAGCACTACAGAGTAAAGAAATGGGACTTGCTGTACGAATTTCTTCTACTTTTAGTTGAAACGAGTCTCAAAAGGAATTTGACAAAGGCAAAAATTTGTCGTGTCCAATGACGTAGTCACTTTTGTCATTTTTACATAATCTATGGTAATTTGAAATATTCACCAAGACAGACAGTCTCTTTCTTCTTTTTAATATGCATTCGATCTTTCTGAGAAAAACATACGGTAGACACGCTACTTTCTAGATTAATAACTAAAATGCACAAAAATATTTACAGGGCATTATGGATTTTAATATACCTACGCTATTTCATTGAGTACTGAGGAATAATCCAATACCTACATATTCCTGCACAAAATTATTCATAGCGAGCTAGTTTTAGACATTGGTTGTGTGGGACTCATGGAATAATGTCCCACTCTACTCATATTATTTGTGAATCCTATAATACAGTTCGTCATAGTCATAATCATTTCATGATTTTCTACTGGAAATAATCCTGTAGAGTTAGCACTCAAATAAATAAAACGGATTATTGCATATTTAATATATTTTCATATTTTTAAAATTATAACCCCAAGCTATTTGACACTTGACACTATACGTAGTTGATATCTTATTTTACTCTTATTTTCATGTAGTAAGGTGGCTGTAGTTCGTTTTGTTTGGTATAAAGACATAAAGCGACAAGGAACTTTTGTATTTACGTAATGTACGCACTGTGAGTAGGGTAGAAAGGGTTGAGTCAAATGGATTGTCGTGCCATCGTTTCCTAATGCGGAAAGTTGTAAGGAGCGATGCGACGTCGGGCGTCACCGTCACTCTGGTTTCTGTTGTTTGGCTCGGATCGAGTTGAAATATTGTCTTTATGTCAAATCAGCAGGAGTTGATTGACGCTTTGTGGCCTGAAGAATGCACTCCGGTGAATCACAAGGCAGCTTTACACACTTGATCCGAATTTGAATTCCCATCTGACTACTAAACTTGAGCGGAGTTCTGGCTCGGCTTGACTCCTGGTCTTCCCTTTATTCTGCACTTAATTCAATTCAAATTCGTCTTAGGAAGAAAGACGTGGGTATAGCACGCAGAGAGACAGACGGAAGGATGTATAGCTCTTGATTTGATGATCATGATCCCATTTCGTCTCTGATTAGAGAAAATTAGTTCTCTCCTTCACAATCTTCTTTTTCCTACTATTTCTCCCTCTAGACATTTCCCTTCCCACAAACAACTCAACCTATCGCTATCGAGCTATCCTATCCCACCACTCATTTACTATTGATCCACATCTGAAAATAAATTAGGGACTATAGTGCGTAAGAGAAGACTTACGATTACGGATACTACACGGCCGACTATAAACAAATACGCTTGGCCTCACTATCGTAAACAGTCACGATCCTTTGACTCTTTTTCGTTGAAAGAATTTCAGTGAGTACAAAGCAAAATATGGGGATGACTCAACCAAAACTGCCGTCCTGCAACATTGGGCGTACTAGCAAAACAAGTTTAATGTGCAAGTGTGAAGTTTTGTCAAAGCAAAAGGTAAATAGGGGACGGTAGACCTTTGTAGTATTTAATGCAACTAGTCATACATATCCACAGAGTATTTATGTGTTGTGAATCAGCAAAAACTCTTTTGATTCTAGACAGCCTTCCTCTAACCACTAATGTAGCATTTCAGGTTTAGTACTTCCTATTGCTATTAAATATTATATCTACTATTAGGTACAAATGTGTATGAATGGATCCTACTTCACTTTTGACGGCTACTTTTACTAGCTCACAGTCGTATCAATGCATTAATAATGTGCTTTACGCAAGTAAATTGCTATTCGGACAATGAAAGAGATATTTATTGGGTGCCTGCATTATTATTGCTACTTGTCCAATATTTCAAGCTTATGTCGTGTTGTGTTTGGTGCTAGAGGAGATATCTCTTTGAGGTATTACTGGATTTATGCAGTTATTAGTTGGTGGGTGCTGCAGTCCATATTTATTTATAAGTGCTATGTGCCCTGTACGTGTATTTTGTGGATAAAGTCATGCTAATCCCACTAGAGAAGCCTTATAAGCATGTATGAGGCTACTTGGGCTCCCTCACGGAAACAGTCATCGTCGGTTTGTCACTTTGCTAAAAAGGTATCTGAGCCGAGTCGGGAGAGAGTGAGTGAAGGAAAGAGTGGTGGAGAGGAGAACATCAAAAGGGTTGCCATCAGTAACATGGGATAGAGTCTGAGCTGTTGTGTTCTATTAGTGGGCATTAGTTTTAGTTTAGTTAGCTCCGTTCCCCTATTTTATGAAGAAGATTAGAGAAGTGGAGCCATAGCTATTTAGGGTGTCTTTGCGAGCTAATTTAACCTTCCCGACCGAACCATGTCAAGGCAAAGCAGAGGAGACAGTGTCACTAATACAGACAAGACATACAGCACCAGCACCAAATAAAGCCAAAGCCCACCACGGAAATTTGTTGAGGTCTCCTTTGACTCTAATAAGAATGGGAGTCTGTGGTAAGGGAAGACATGTAATTGAGTAGATTTAGGGGAAATTTCTCTAACGCAATGTATGTACCCTTTCATTCTTTACTTAGACACACACACACACACTAATACGAACACTCTCTACCACCTACCCATTGACGACTTCTTAGAGCATCCCGATTGCGTCTCCCGACTTTGTTTCACTAATATCACCGTTCTCCCATCAAAGAAGCCCGTACCTTAAAGTGTTAGCAACTAAAGCACTAAAGTACAACTAAAAGTCATGCTACGCAAGGAACAATTGCCAATTTGTCGCAGCTTTCTGCTTAAATCCATTCGAATTTAACCTAAAGTTACTATTCTGCCCACAATGCTCTCTTTTACATTTTATGTTTCCCTTTCTACGCGTCTACATAGCAAGCACTAATGTAGCTCACACCTAGGATTTACTATAGTAGTTATGTATTTCTTTTTCCTGTACTTATATTTCTGAATTTAAAACAGCCAAAGTCCCCTGTAATGTCACGCTAGAGATAAGTTGACTCGTTTATTTTTCAAATATGATTGGAAGATTACATTTTGATTTTTAAATCTAAATGCATGAGCAGCAGAGCTTATTAATTTCCTAGCGGAACGAATTGTCATAGTGTATCTCACATTTCTACAGCTAGTAGCATGTATTTAAATTCAAATGTAAATTCAAAAAATACTTTATAGTTTTGTATCTTAGTGTGGTTAGTAGAAGATATCCATGTGAGATATAAATAGAATTCCTATTATGACGAGTTTCCCTGCTTGATGTCAAATATTGGAGTTTACTGTGACACTGTAGTGTTGTTGTATCTTGTATCGAATCGTGGATTATGAAAGGGTTGGGGTTTACATTTCCCCGTTAAGTAAGCCCTTGGATATGTTTTAAGAATAGAAAAATTTAATAGGATTCTCTATCACGTCATATCATATCACACCATGCACATCGCCCACGTCATGTCAGATTGTGTTCAAACAAAAATTACAGCCAAAGCTTTGTAACTATTACTTCAGCTTTATTAAGCCCAAAACGTGCCGGTACCCTTACATTACACTTAACTCAACTGACTGAAACTCTATTCACACTCTCTACATTTGTGCATTTATCCACGTGGTACTTAATATCAACGGGTAGGGCATTCGTTGAATGCTAATACTGATGTATGTGTACATATACTGGTAGAAACTGCATTTGTGTACGCACTCTTTGCATTAACAGAAGTAACGCTGTAAAAAGGGTGAGCAAAATGCAGAAGGCTTTTGATTTTTGAAGTTGTCTGTTTCTTGCTCTGTTTAGAATGCAGAGTGTGGTTAGAGAGGCTTAGAAAAGTCTGAAAAGAAGGGAAGGTGAAGGAGTGCTCTAGTAAAATGCACGCGTGGAGTGGATTGAATTGGAGTGGAGTGAAGGACAAGCGAAATAAAATAAAGTGACAAGAAGCATCACACCCAGTCAACTCAGGCCTAGGCAACTCAGTTCAATCGAAAGCAAACTAAACTAACCAAAACTAGCAAACTGGAAAAAGTGAGCAATCTAAATAGTTGCTCT
This sequence comes from Tomocerus minor, assembly GCA_009936455.2. Taxonomy (NCBI): domain Eukaryota; kingdom Metazoa; phylum Arthropoda; class Collembola; order Entomobryomorpha; family Tomoceridae; genus Tomocerus; species Tomocerus minor. The sequence continues at coordinate 13,612 of JAAAYG020011677.1, forward strand.
TGCTTTCCTGACCTGTCTGCCTGCTATGAGAAAGCAATTCATGTCGCTCCCGACGCAAGAAAGCAACAGAAAAGAAATTCACTGAAGAAAAAACGAGGAAATCAAATCTCCCTGTAACCGTATCAATAAGCGTCCTACACACATGCATCATATAGCAGTGAATGCATTCAGCCATATGCAGTGCATAATAAATATATGCTTCTATAGCGTCAGCCAACGGCGTGTGTTGAATTTGTGCTTTATTGATAAGGCTACCTATATTAATCTTTCGATTCTGTGTACGTGAAACTGAAAGGGCACTGCCATGTCTCAAGTTATTACTAAACTGCCGCTGTTCGCCTCTATAATCCATCCTCCTCATTGCATTTGCATGGAAGGCTATTTGACTGTCAACTTAATAACATCAATCCATGACAATCTACAGTCTACCTATAGAGACATATATACAATATCAATAATAATATCATCAACACATAAATATACATTATTTTCTCACAACAAAAAAGTGTTACCTATATGAACATAATTATATTTTCATCGAGTGATCATTGTGGAAACAAACTACAATATGATATTTTATGGACAGATATTTTCCCGTTTATAGAGACAGTCTTAATTCTTGACCCTTGATTTAATTTTCATATTTTGTGAATGAGTTCATTTCATTTGTATGCAATATGCTATATTAAATGTACGAGTGGAGAATTTTAGGACCAGTTGAATTTTTAAGGAGTACCTTACAGGATCCAGTGAGAAAGTATACTTTAAAGTTTTCCCATAAATGTCGTTTTGCCTAAGTTTTGCTTTTTGTTGCGTTTTGCCTGCCTGGCGTTGAGTCTAATTTAAAATGCAAAATTTTCCAGCCAAAGTACAAAGTTGCAAAAAATACCAAAAAAAAAATAATAGAAAATTCTCTAGGGCACATGTTTCTGACTTATGAAAATTTGTCTTTTAATATGCGATAAAAATCGAAATATATTTTTTGCGTGCCTTCTCCCCACTCCAAAAAACCCCAAATTTTTCTTATACGGAATTTTATTTTTGAAAATGTTAGAAACATGTGCCCTTGGTAAATATGGACAGATTTCAAAAAATTTTATTTGAATTTTGCATAATGCATACATCTTCAAAAACGATCTAAACATTAATCAAACAACTCGGCAATAATATCTGATCGTACAATTTTTTACGTTGGTTTTTAAAAATGCATAATTAAATACTTTTAAAATATTACAGGAGTTTTATCAATGGGATTGTATCATGCGACTACGGTTGGTAATGTTTGTATTGGTCTGTGTATAGCTATGATGTTTTCTAACTGTTTAGTTTATCTTGTTGTTGGCAGAATGATTAATGTAAATTTTTCCCTCCGTGATATGCAAGAATGTTTAGCAAGTCGATCAGAGGGAATATTTCTTCAAGGAAAAGGAAAGTACTGCCCGTAGTAAATAAGTCTGAGTTTTTCTATTCAGTGAATACATAAATAACGAAAAAATAAGCGAAAACCCACTGTGCACAAATATATTGTATATGGATGTAAGGGTAAGAGTTTTTGGTACTTTTTAAATGCGACTGCATATTTTAATAGAGAAATAGCGATAGGATTGTGTAAGGTTCATGCTAATATAGTGCATGGATAAAATCCAAATTTCTTTATAGTAGAAGATTATGCTAGAATAAACTAGGCAAGTATTCAGCTACTTATGTATAGTATATTTTGGCAGTCAACCTTTTGATACTTTTTCATTTATAATTCACAGTGTAGGAAGTGTGCTGAGACGCTGTCTGTCTGTAAGTAGTGAGACATGCACTTATTGTCCGTATTTACAGATATGGTGTATATGAAAGCCTTGTGCTGAATGAATAGGAGATAACCCCTGGAAGGCGCAGGAAAGTCACATTAGTTTGTCTGATAATGGCCATAAAGAAAATAAACAGAGAGCCTGGCTGCTCGAGAAGGCTTTTAAAAGTTTCCGTTCAGGAAGAATTGACATGAGTGTCAACTAGGTTAGCCTTCTGTTTGTTGTCCTACGAATAGTAATCAAAGTGACACCGAAGTCGGGTGTCACTTTCACTGGAGACTAGCTACTTCCTCTACAAATACAAATAGCATTGATCAAAGGCCTCCTCCCAAATATCCTCTCCTATTCATCTATTAGCCTAAGAGTTTCACTCGGCCTTTCACTGCCAACTTTCCCCTGCATTATTGCCTTGTTACGTAATGTTATGCGTTATACGTGTGGAATGACCTGCCCCGACTGCCTCCTTCTCCACCAAACCCACTTTGCAAGAAGATATAACCATTAAAGGAAGCTCCGTTGTGCGTTGACAAACAATAAGCAGTTTGCATGGTGTTTTCCTCACTAAAAGTCGATTTTATAAGACAGCGGCCTAAGAAATTGTGTAGCAAGGTATAAGGACTTTCACTAAGGGAATTGACTTTGCCCGAATCGCGTTACGTTGTATGAAGTCGGGAGTAGACGTGGGTTGGAGTGTGTTTGCACGCACATTGCACTCTTTGGTTCGTGAGATTTCATGTGTCCACTCCACTGAACAATCGCTTACAATAATTCTTTTAGGAGGTGCGTTGTTGTATGTAATGCGTCTATAATGTCGCCGAGTCATTGTGTTCTTACGAAATAGGTGCCTACTGTTTTTCACGAGATAAGACTTTCTCCTATGACCAAGGAACAAACAAATCTTTGCCAGAAAATAATGGACTCGCTAACTTAAATATTACTGCGTAGTAAGTACTTGGGTTACGAGCTTATAGTTATTGCTCTAGTCAAACAACCTTTTGTAATTCAACACTAAATCATAACCGTAGAGCATTTATTTACTCTCGCGAGAAAGAAAAGGGAAAGTGGATAGAGAAAATCCGAATTATAGTTGAGATTTTCTATACTACTACTCTGGGGTAACTTGGAATTTTCCTGCACTTAAGAACTTAAGACAACGGATGCGTGCACTTAAGACGTGCTCATGCGAAAACACTCATTTTTATTTTAATTGCTCCATCAATTTACTGCTTCCGTGATAAAAATGCATTCAGTAATCCCATTTATCACTCAATGAACATCTGATTGAACTATATATTTAAAGAGGCTTTGCCGAAAACTCCCTTGAAGACATAAGGAGGTGATAGTCAGAAAGCTATAAGTAATTATTCCATGCGTAATAGTGATTTGAAGCTGACATTTACTAATTTGACTGATGTACTAACATAATTGTCACTGAAAAAATGGAAACTTGTTCCTCCTTCTCTCCTACATCTAACAAACTGCTAAGTATTTATCATAATCATTGGGAATGGGGGTGCATTTTTCATAATAACACTGCAAGAGGCTCTTAAGGCACTATTTGCAACAATGAACTTTGTTCTTCCCATCTCCCCCCATCCATTACTTACTAATCTCTTAGAATTTCTAACTTTTTGACATTTCTGGTAAATGTTGGCTATGCATCTAGTAGAACCTTAGGGACGGTGTTCCAATTTCGCCAAAATGACGTCTGACGCCAGATAAAATAAAATATTCAAACTTTTCCAGCATTCCTCTCAACTTTTTCCTACGACTGTCAACCTAAAGGAAGGCAAAGGGATTCCAACAGAGACCAATATAAATAGGCATCAAAGAAACTAGGCATTCAGCAAATGCCCATAGCAAAACTAAAGTAACTAGAGCCATTCCCCATAAATACTATCTATACATACAGATGTATTTCTTTCCAGATAGGCAACTAAGATATATAAAAGCTCCATATCTACACATTGTGTAGCGCTAACAAATATTTGCTGAATACAGAGCATTACAAAGGCTATTGAAGCGAGAAGGGGTCTTGTAAATATATTATAGGAACGAGGACTGGCATCACAGTACATAGAGAATAAATAGCCTTCCGCCCAACAATCCCAGTTTTGTGAACGACTACAGCCGTGGAGTGATTGAATTGAATTTTTAAAATATTTTAGTGTTCAGCATGTTAATGCACACTCTAAATGAATGGCACATGATCGCAGTCAACAAACTCTCGTGCATTTGTAGTGCTAAACTTCCTTTGTAGCAAGTATCTATTTAAAAATGATTCTGTAGCAGAAAATTCACTTTTTGGTTGCGTAAGTAAGGAGTGTATGTGTAAGTGCATTCTGTAGCTGATGTGCAAACATTCCCCAGACTCTCCAGCTCTTAGACTTGATTTAGCTTTGGATTGCTAAACTTGCCTTGTTACCTTTAGCTCGCTCTGCGTAGACTCATTTTAGCGTTAGCTGAACCCGTGGTGGTTAAATGGAGAAAGTACCTTAGCTCAGTTAGCTACCTCGCTGTGGAGAAAGGGAAAAAGTCAAGTCTAACCTTTGGAAATTTATGATGCCGCTATTTGGTGAATAGATTCACTCATATATCACGATAGACAATAGTCTTCCATCGACCACACAACGTGAGAAGAATATCAGAGCGACTCAATGTAAGCAAGCTAAAGCTCAACTCAACTATCTCTCTAGCTCTCTCTGTGTGTAAGTAGCCACCTACTGAACTGGCAAACAAACTCTCATCTCATGCACACGCTCTGCCCTTATAAATATAGAACTCTATGCTCAATTCATACATCTGGATCACTTATAAAAGCGCAATAGATAATGTAACGTGTAGCTCCTGTTCTTCTCCACACCCATTCATGTTCACTCAGCACTATTTTCAATCATATGCCAAAGAGACTGCAATATACCAGCTACCGAACAAAAATTTGTAATAAGGGACACGTAGTTCAGAAACAGATAGAGCTTATCTATATGACTATTTTCTCCTAGCTTAAAACAACTTTTCGTATAGGTAAACTCTAAGTAGAAAGCTTGATATTCATGTAGCATTTTATATTTTGTTAGCATTAACAAGCTAACCTCTCTGAAGTTTCTTACTAGTGAACTTTGCGTAGCTACTAATTTCTTACTATAAAAGTCGCTAGTTTTTAATGAAGTAAAAATTGTGACTACTAAGTCACGCTATATGCATACTAAGATATCTACTATACGATTACTCTCGAATATTACAGATTGGCTTAAATTGATTAGAAAACTCTGAAATTACAAGAAAAACAAACTTGGAATTAGGTACTCCCACAGTCTATTTTTGGCGCATACTGAAAATTATTCATAGTCTATAAGACAATGTAACCTAAAATTGATTCCCATTATCCCATTATATCGTGATGCTATATACATTTTTTAGTATTTTGATTCCCTCCCACACCACAACATTTCCCAGAATGGTTTATGTAGTGAGTAGAAGAAAGGTACTTCCATTAGGTTCCTTTATAAATCTTTAGGACGCTATTTTTTATGCCGATCATCTCTGTAGAGCAAGTACAAGCATGCTAACAGAGTAATAACTTACGCATGCAAACTTTACGTTTTTTCCGCAATATAGTTGCCAATAAATTGGTAGTAACTGCTCTAGTCTTCTTCCTCCTCTACTCCCTACATCAATCTTATATTAGTATCTACACGTAGGATAAATATAAAGGAGAATGGAGAAAGAATTCTTATAGGAAAGTGCGGTGCTTGGTCTGGAATTAGGGAAGAGTCGGAAGAGGATGAGACTACGTAACATAAAATCGACTGCTATCAAGAAAAATAGTCTAGTGAAAATAGTGTTCATGGAATAGAGAGAGGAAGGAAAGTGAGGCAGGCTAAAGTGATGCTCATTCAGTTTAAATGCAATGCGTGACTTTTGGTTAGTAAACTATTGTAGGTCTTGACTTGACAAAACTTTCACAATAGGTGTCTTTCAGAATGGTAGCTACAGCATGTACAAGCAAGGACCTAATGTCCTATCAAAGCAATATGCTTCCTATTTTACTTTTTTGCATCCTGAGAACTCAATGGTTCTCTTTGTGTCTCTTTCGACGCTCACACGCTTTCTCCATTCTGTCGAATAGAAAATATATAAATTTGACTCTAACTTCACCTTTTCCCAGATGTGTCTTGTGCTACTTATTCTATTGCTCGCTCCTGTGCGTATTTTATTATTGTATTGTTGCATTGTGTCCTTTGAATATTCGCTGTTCTGTTCCAGTGCATTTAGTATTCCTATTGTTACCGCACCTTCAATAAAATGAAATGCTAACGTTATATTTATTGGCAACTCTTTTCACACCACCAACCATGCACTCTACTATACGACGATCTCTGACTCACTCAATAAGTGTCTTCATACGAGCCAAAAATATTATTTTCAGTGTCAGATTCGAAAAATTTCTCCTTAAACACACCACTCCATCTTATCTTTCATACATTTATTCATTGACTCCGAATGTGAGTCGAATTCACAACCCAAACTATGAATGTTGAGAAAAATATTTAAAATTCTATCTAATAAAATTGCATGCATCAACGTGCCGGCCGGGTTTTAAGCCAAGGCTGCACTCTGCACGTGTACTCGTTACATATATACAGGATAGGACATAGATGTAGAATAGCAAACTCCAGAGAGTTTAAACTTCCTACCAACAACTTTGCGACACAGAATTTGTCCATTTATTTAGTAAATGTTCATGGTCAATATTACATTTGCTACACTAGGAGAAAGTAAGATTCTATGAATCCTAGCATTAGATTTCGAGACACGTTTTGTCTCAACTGGATTTACAACTTGATCTTACTCTCAAATGCATAAACATAATGTAAATAAGTATCCTCACACTGATACTCTAATCGGGCAAATCTAATGTTTACTGTTTCTCCACATGCTAACTGAAACATTATACAACACTACCATTACAAAATGTAGGAGTTGGTAACCCACTACAAAGTAATCTATGATAATACAGACATTTACCACATTTACATGTACATTTCCTATATATATGTTGGCAAGTGTCATACAAATAGCGATTATTACAAGAAGAACCTTTAGAACTTACTTTCAGAATGTGCTTGAATATTTTTGAGCAGCTTACATATACAATCGGAATAATATAACTCGTGGTTACCCTGCACTTGCAATCTGTCATGTTCAGGAAGAGTCATTTGAAGTGTGTTTCAGTTTAGAAATTTTAGTAGCATCTATAGACTAATGTATTTTAATAATTCAACCCACTTTCAGAACACTTCAATCGTTGATATTTACAGTTCATTGCCATGTCTTGATATATCAGTTCACAAATGGTGACGTTTTAAGGTCCTGACTAATGCAATGTAATGAAATTCGTACTTTCTACGTAAGTGTATACTTTTTAAGCGTCAATACTTTCATGGTTCAAGTTGACTTTATTATAATATTATTACAGTTATTATATTTCGAATTGGAGCATTCGGAAATATCGTAAGAAAATGTGTTTGGCTTTGCCCCCTCCCGGAAACTGAATTCTAAATACAGCCTTGCTATATATTTTGTTTTACCTACATGGTTCATATCATTCCCCTTGATTTAATTTATGCCAATTTACATCTGCTGCTAATTACTTAACTTGTTTTCTACTAAAGCATTGTGTTATTTCTTAATGTTAAAAGTATTTCAATATTTTAACCAATGAATTTATTTAACTGTTGAAGCTGAAATTGCTAACTGGTGAAATAAAGTCACTAGGGCTCTATGACATTCTTTTATGTCAGACAAATATTATTGATTGATAAGCTTTATTGTCAAAACTTTGTTCAGCTAACGTTCTAGCTGGTCTCCCACAAAGGACATTAATTAGGTACATAAGGTCATTTAAAACACAGGTTATTAATTACAATAAGATACAATATTAATACAGGAAAACATTAGTTAACTTCTTATTGCTAATGTTATTGCAGTAATGTCATCGTACAAGTCTACTGAAGCCGTTTATAACGTAGATAGTCTAACAGATCATTTTTAAACGAGCTTAGGCTTTGAGGTCGTTTTAGTTCATTCGGTAAATCATTCCACATTTTCATACTCCTATAGACAAATGAAAGTTTATAAAACTCATGTCTGTGTATGGGAATATCGAAGTTACCGGAGAACTTACTAATTTTATCCCTATCTTTAAAATTCCAGAGGGAAGTCAAAGATGACGGATAAAATGTTTTGCACATTACCAAAGGGTACAATAACACTATTGATGTATATACGATAAATTCCTTGACTGATAACAATCCAAACCTATCATACAATTCGTACATATTAGGGCAGCTAATGTTACCTGCATTAATTCTAGCTAACATTTTTTTTCCATAAAAATATTCCAACAAAAAATTATCTATAATTAGTTGAAGTTTACATAAATTTAAATCAGACGTAGCTGAGTATATAGGGAGACCATACTCCAATAGTGAGACAACTAAAGAACGAAAAATTCTTGTCATGACCACTTGAGGAATATCTTTCCTATTTCGGAGCAGATTTCTAGCTCTGAAGGACATTTTAGTAGCTATAAAAACTACATGTTCATTAAAAGAAAGATTCTCATCAAGGATCACTCCCAAGTATTTAGCCGAGCTAGATCTTATTAATATATTATTATTAACATCAGTGACAGAATTTAGTTCATTAAGGTTACCATTTAATTTACTTCTAGGATTTTTAAAAACAACATAACATGATTTTTCCCAATTTGGTTTAGAAAAATTGTCACTGCACCAATTACCCATACTATTCATAGACGTTTTTATATTATTGACTAGGCTATTTGAGTTATCGGCTATTAGTGGATTAGCCACATCGTCAGCAAAGATTGATAGCAGTGAATGAAAATAATCATTTAGGTCACTTATATACATACAATACGCCAGTGGCCCAAGAATTGAACCCTCTGGTGATCCTCCATATACAGAAAAATTCTCAGAGGAATAAGAACCCAAGCGAATACAGATTTTTCTATTCATAAAATAGCTACAAATAATTTTTAGCAAGTAATTTGGAGGGTTAAACTTATCTCTAATTTTTGTAACCAATTTAACATAATTAACTGATGGGAATGCTTTACTTATATCGAATAGCGGCATTCCCACAATCTTTCCATCTTCAATACCATTATGCAGTGTATTTATCACGTTAATCAGAGCATGCATTGTGGATAATTTATTCTGGAAACCAAACTGATTTTCAAACACGATATTATTAGCACGCATGGACAAATAAAATTTTTCAACTAATATAGACTCTAATACTTTCCCAAGGTACGGGATTATTGAGATCAGTCTAAAATTAGACGGGTTATTACATTTCCCACCTGGTTTAAGAAGTGGTGTAGCTTCTGATTTCTTCCATATTTCAGGAAAATCACCTGATGAAATTGCTACATTAAATATTTTAGTAATGTTTTCTGCTAAAGTAGTTGAAAATAATTTTATGAGTTTTGGGGGTACAGTAGAAGTTGTGACCGTTATACATGGTTTAACTTTTTGCATATGTTTGAGTACCTCCTCAGTAGAGAGACCCTGAAAATGCGTTGTTGAAAAACTGTCCCATAATGAGTGCAATATATCGGAATCATCAGTATGAGATAGTGAAAAAGTTGTAACAAATGTCTCAGCTATTTTACAATTCTCTGTGACTGTGGAGTCACTGACAATGAGTTCCTTAACCAAATGCTTTTTAGATTTGCGATTAGTCAAAGA
>JAAAYG020011699.1:0-11408 GCA_009936455.2 Tomocerus minor
TTAAATTAACATTTGATTACATGTAGTCGATAAAAATGTGTCGATTTCTAATTTTGATGTTTTAGCATTAGAATAAAGGCAAGCTATCGCATTTGGTAGGATGATACGCTGTATACATTAGAATACAACGTGCTTTGTATCACATAAAAAGCACAGAGATAACAAAATTGCAGAGTAAGCACGGATTACACGTAAATATTTGGTGCATAGAACTGTAGTAGGGAGTTAAGTGAAACCCCAATGGTAAATGGACAATTTTATTAATTTGGCTCATCCTATCAGACTATAGCCAGTAATCACCAGTGTATAGAGTAGCAGTGAATGTTCGTCATTTTTAATTGTGGACCTGAGTTTATAGAGTGACTTTACATATGTATGATCCTATCATATTCCTTATCTCCTACATAAAACCACTGTAGCAGAAGCTTTTTATGTTCTATGCATTTACTTTCATACACTTGCATTGCAGAATCAAATGCAAAATTCAGCACAAGTATACAATAACAATATCTAGTGTAATTCGCACTTGGTTCATAGAACAGCATAATGATATTCCTACTAATGATACGTGGGAGTATATAGTTAGCTATTTGCAAATAAATCACACTCAGTACACAAAACATATGCGTGGAAAGAGCATTGTTCAAATGGTGATTTGATATAGGTTAACTACAATTTGCACAGTTGGTTGAATTGGCGTTGTCTTTGACACTATGGCGGCTTCAGCCTTAATCCCATACTACACTACTCCGCTTTGTGACTTCAGTCTTGTTTAATTTGGCTATGAGTTACTCTGCGAAAACCATTTGATTCCATACTGTAAAAACATCAATCATGCATTTTGCAATTTCAGCTGCAGCGAATAGCATTTATAGCTCCATTTTCAACCTCTAAACTATCAACTAACACTTCAACAGACAAATCAAAAAGTTTTATCTCAAATACCAAACGAGTTTTATCGCGGAAAAGAAGATAAAACTTCATTTTTCATTTCGATTAATTTGCAAATACAAATAATAAATTGCTTTGGCAAGTGCTCATATCTTATCACTCTAAATAGGGATGTTCGGAATTAAAATGTTTACACAGTGAAAATAAACACAACCTTTTTGTAGATAAGCCAAAACATAAATGTGTCAGATAAACTAAAAACTAAAAGTGAATACGATGGGTTGGAATCATATGAAAACTGAAAACCATACCAATATATCATTGGCTTAGTTAGACCTACTTATTTCTAACATAGGTAATAATTGCCATCAATTCTGTACTTACTCGATTTCAAGGGGAAATATTCAGGATGGATAATTGTGGAAAGCATTTGTGCTAGAGAATAATAAGGCTATGTATGTGCATTACAAATTCTTGACTAATGTAATGCATCATGAATATGAATGAAAGTGCTTTCGAGCGTTTAACTCGTGATAAGACATAAGCTGCTAAAGGCTAATTAGGTATTATCCTTATTGTCTGATTTACATTTACAGATCGGCCAGCAGTGCCACCAAAGCCAGATAAAGCTATCAGCCCATCCTTAGCTGGCGAAAAGCAAACGACAGGCACCCAAGTCAATTTATTGAAGAAACATACACCTGAAAAGAGGTACTCCACAATTTTACACTTGTTTTCCGATATTTTTAACTGTTTAGTTATTAAATGATTGATATTTAGGTATATACAGTTTTAGATTGCGAATTAAACTTTCAAGAATTACATTTGAGTAATAGTGTAATATTCCATATGTTCTTGTTTACGCTGATCAAGTTTATTAGCTGGAATTAAATTTTCCTTCGTTTAAAACAGCATAAAGAAATGCGCATTTGTGCCTACTTGCTAAAGAAGAGCAATAACTTTCCTTGTTTCCTTTAGGTAGTATAAATAATATTTATTACGTAATGCGTTCTTTCTGTCTCTGCTGTGGTTAGTTTAAATTGAGTAATAAAATAAAATAATTGTGTTTTATACACAGAGATTTGCACAAGAAATAATTCGCAATTGATGTAGTTTAAATAGGAAAAGCATAGGACGGTATCTAATATTGGATCTAGTTGTTTGTTATGTTCCAAAGAAAACAATAAAACATTTTGATATTATTGTGCTTATTGACCTTATTTGATGTGATTCATTTGAACAGAGGAACGCAGAATCGAAATGGGGAGCTGAGTCATAATCCAAACAGGAATTCTGTAGTAGAAGAAAGCTTCCCGGGTTCTCCCGTAAGTCCCGGACAATCTCCGTCGCATGCAACTGGATCCCCGAAAGGTCTTCCAAAAGGAAAATTGGTTTCCCCGAGTTCTACGAATGTGGGAAAACCAGCTCTACCTCCAAAGCCAGTTAGCAGTGGTATTCTAAGTCCGAAGAAAATAGTTTCTGTAATATCTCCGTCACAAGTAAAACCGAAAACGAACGTGTTTTCCGCAATTCATCCGGTCGTGAGAGGATTTAATGCAAGCAGCAATAATAACAGTGCCATAAACTCTAGTTCAGCAAACCAATCTTTTCTAAGCAGAATTAACAGAAATAGTAGTAATCCAGTTACAAATAACGCAAATAAAGTCTCAACAACTGCTACAGTCGATAATGTTAATGGAGACGAACTAGATGGCCTGAATGAGCTCAACAGTACTCCTCCATTTTCAAGTAGAACTGCCGCAAATACTGAAAATAAAATAATTTCGCATTTACCGCCGACAGGAGCCGCATCAGAGCCTGTGTCACCTCGTCACAGTAAATTTTCTAATCCAAGGGGCTCTCTGCATTTCTTTCATTTTCCTTTGTTTGCCCCTTCGACGCCGGCTAATCAACCGGCACCTACTCCTCCGAAGAAAATCGGTGAAATCAAAGCAAAAAGTGCTAGTCTCGGTCGTAATGTAGCTCCTCCCACAACATTACTATCATCTGCTGCCCTACAGAAATCCATTACCCTACAAAGAGTCTCACCGTTGGATTTGAGTCTAAGTCAGAATTTTAATAAATACATGAGCAATACAGCATCTGATCTTCGAAGTCCTATTCATCATTTTGGTCGCTCAATTTCCTTCGCTCCAGAATCTCCTTTGCCACCTCCTCCTCCCCCGAGACAAAAGAAGAAACAATTAAGCCCTATACCTCAAGGTCTTCCGCCCGTTTGGCCTCCACCTGTTCCTCCTCCAATTCCTAGTAAGCCATCGTCCCCGCCACAATTTCCAAAGACTCCTGCCCTTTCTTTTCTTGATATTCCTCCGCCGATTCCAAAGCATGCAAACCCACAAGTGACCTATGCAAAAATAGACAAGGAGAAGAAATGGGCGATGAGAAAATTGAAACAAGAACAGCATGATGTTGGAAAATCAGAAATCAGTGATGATAATAAATGCACTTCTGAAGAATTGAATGAGTCAGCAGCAGAGCAGCGATATGCAACCATTGAAGAGGTATTAGCCTCCTCAACTAGTAACATTACTAAGGAGAAAGATAAAGAAACATCTAAGTGTGATCCTATTATTCACAAGGATAAAGACTCTAGTCGAGAAACAGACATTAAAAGTGACTCTAGCAAAGATAGTAATGCAGGAGAAACCGTAGAAGTGAGTCAAGAAAAGGAAAACGAGATGGATTCGTCTGGTGGTTGGCTGTCAAAATATTTACCAGATCCTGTGTGTTCTATAAACAAAGAAAATCGTAGTGTAGGGGGATACAATAATAATGATGAGAACGATTCTGATAGTAATGTGTGTACTTTCAGTCTAAAGATTAATACGACACAAACCCCAAGGTTATCCAGCTGCCAGCAACAAGATAAATCCAACACTGGACATGAGAATTCCAATGGAAATGATTGTGGCTACACGGTAGATCTAAATAATTCCTCTACTAATGAGGTCTTACAAATACAATTAGCTCAGAGCAATGAAAAGGAAGATGACCATTACGATGATGTCACTATGGATGATGATGAGGACCTAGATGACAATAAGTCATTTTTATTTTGTCACAAAGTAGCAGTTGACAATAACAAAATCAAAATTACCACCAAAACGACCAAGAAAATTGGAAATGACGAAAGTGCTGTAGAAAACGAGAGGGATATTAATAGAGCTATCGGAGAGGAAGTACTATCTAGTAGTACCAAAGATAGAAGGGATGCTATGACTGAAAGGAGCATCGAAGAATCTATGCCGGATGTTCAATGTTTATCTGTAAGGGACAAAGAGAATCAGAGCATTGAAACAAACGACGACAGTATGCCAGACTCCGTGGAAGGCAATGGTTCTTTTCTCTACTCAAGTGGAAAACAATTCATTCAGCTTGAAAGTGAAAAATTGGTGCAGTCGTGCGACTCAAATGACAATAAGGGGAAAATGTCACCAAAGCATGACCAACAAGTTTTATTAAATGAAGTGGATGAGAAGATACAGAATGCTGTGTCTATTCTCTCAAACCTCTCAGGGAGGAGTACACCTCAGGGTGTTGGGGGTACTGAAGATTTACTCTCATTGAGTAAACAGGAAGAGCTCTTAGAGATTAAATCCATGGAAAATATTCCCCAAGTCAGTAAGGAGCCCAAAGATGCGGATTTAGTATCGGAAATCATAAATCATCGATTTGCCAACCTTGATCTTCATCGAATGTCTGAAGGGACAATTCCTCCACCAGTATCCCCTTCAAACTGTAATAAAGAAGCCCAAGGAAAAGGTGACACTCTTACTGCCGCTGTTGAAAAAGTCAACTCTTTAACAAGAAACGATTCTTTTCGTCGCCGCTCTTGGAATTGTGAAGAAGGAAGTCCATCTCCAAGTGAGACTTCTTCCTCGTCGAGCAGTATTCACTTACGAGGACGTCCATCAGCATCCATACCACGATCAACGAATTCTTGGATTTGGATTGATGAAGGAGAGATTTCAACGGGAGCTTTGGGAGATGCTGAAAGTTCTGATGCACTTGGGAAAAGTTCTCTGGAAGATATCGGCTCTGGGAAAGGTTCCGTTTCAAAGCGCAGACGTTTCGTCAACAGTATCTTTGGCTCTTTTGGAAAAGGAGGCTCTTCTTCCGGAAGTAGCATCCGAGGAAATTTCCAAGGGAAAAAGAATAAATTACGAAGTCAATTTTTTGTAGAGCAGTCTGAAGGAAGTAGTCCAAGACAAGGTCTTAAAAATCATCAGCGCCAAATCTCCGAGATAGTAGTACCTTCCGCAAGAGTTTCTCTTCCCCCCGCTCCCGCCACTGCTGACGTTTTACCCACTACATCCAATCCCTTCCAAAATTACGACCGACCGCATGTACAATTTTCCACGGAAATTGTTTCAACTCCTACGACAATCCATAGCCCGAAGTCAACATGTCCCTCCATTACAGACACAGATGATACGAAAAGTACAAAAAGTGAAAATCGATTGAGCATGACGTTTAGTGAAGAGGGGAGCATTCAAAGTCAGATTGATGCGGAGAAAGGTGACACAGAGACGGAGAGTTGCTCGTCTTCAGAGACAGGAGCTAGCACAACAGGAAGTAGCAGCAGTATCTACAATGATATTATCATGGAGTTGGCTCCTCAGGATAAGAAAGTATTTTACGTGGCCAGAGAAATTATGACTTCGGAAAGGACTTTCGTCGATGTTCTCAATTTACTTACGATAGATTTTGTTAATTTTGTTAAAAGTGAAAGCTTCGGTTATCAATCCATAATCAGTGATACAGACATGGATAATATCCTTGGGGGTCTTCCAACACTGAAACAAGTGAACGAGGAGCTCCTCAAAGATTTAGAAGAGAGAATTGCCAATTGGAGAGAAAATCCAAAGGTTTCTGATATTATTGTGAGAAAAGGCCCTTTTTTGAAACATTATTCTACTTACATTAGAGACTTTGAGAGAATCATGAAGCACCTCGATATTTGCTGTCAGCGATATCCCGCATTTGCCTCTGTGGTCAGGAAATTCGAAACTAGTGAAAGATGTCAAAAGTTAAACTTGAAGCATTTCATGCTAAAACCTGTTCAACGGATGCCTCAGTATCGACTTCTCCTGGAAGATTACTTGAAAACACTCGGAGAAAATAACGAAGATTACGATGATACGGTTAAAGCTATTACGATCGTCCGTGGAGTGGCTGAACATGCTGACGAGGCTATTAGACAACAAGTCAGTGCAGAGAAACTCATGCATCTCCAAAACCGTCTTCCCAACGTCATCATTTTGAAAACCAACCGTCAGCTACTCAAGGAGGGAGAATTACTCAAAGTCTGCCGAAAACAATTACAGCCAAGATTTTTTGCTCTGGTAAAATTTGATTTTCACCCATTTCTTTTTCTTTGTTACTATTAACTTAAACTCATGACAAATAATTCTGAAATTTCGCCTTTTCAGATGAACGATTGTTTACTGTGCATGATGTACAACCCTTCAGCACCAGCTAAAGATCTCAAGCTTCGATATGAATTGCCTTTAGCAGGCATGAGAGTTTCCCTCACAGTCACCGAAGATTATCAAAATGAATTTAGTGTCATCAGTGTTGCTCGCAGCTTCAATTTAGTAGCGAAGTAATTTTTTCCGTAGATTTATTAAATTTTAATGCCTATACTAATTCAGATATATTAAATCCATGACAGTTATTGAATACATTTGTAGGTGAATCTTTTTTAAATATTTTTGTTGGAAAATTAGATCAGCACGAGAGAGAGAAGATTGGATGAAAGCTTTAAACACGGCTATTAACAACAATATTAAAGTTCGGTCTTGTTCGACCCCTGATCAAGAGATTGGTGTTAAAATAGGCAAAGAGGTACAGATGGTAAATAAATCATGAAATTCAGGAGGGATCGACACAGAATCTTTTCAACGCTCTAACTATACTCTTGGATTTGTTATAGGCTCCTGTGTGGATTCAAGACTCCCGAGTTACGATGTGCCAGGTTTGCACCGGCGAATTCACACTTACATTTCGTCGTCATCATTGCCGTGCCTGTGGCAAAGTAAATACAGAATCATAGATACATATTTTCTTTAACAGATTTACTAAAACATTTACACAATGATGATATGAAAACAATAACTAATTGTCAACAGGTTGTCTGTGGCCCTTGTTCAGGAAGTCAGGCACCTTTACAATACCAAAACAACAAAGCAGCTCGGGTTTGTGACGACTGTTATCAGTATCTGCTTGAAGGTACGCTAACCACTCCTTCCTCTGAGTCAGACGAAAATGAATTTATTCGATTAATATGAAAAAATAATGTGGAAATGTTTAAATTACAGAATTTGATAAGGAAAATCGACACAAATCAACTGGTGGTGTAGAAATAATCCGTGCCCGTTTTAAGAAAGTCACTATTAGTAATGCTTCTGGAAGATTATCCAAACATAAGCGATCTATTCCTCAAAGATTAGAGGTAAACCCTATACAAGTGACTATATAATTATGTAGCAAAAAACCCAAAAGTCTACAAAATTTTAATGGAACATAAATGGAGATTTAAGAATGTAATGTTTGTTTCAAGGTACAAGCCAATAATACAGGATCTAGGATGAGCGGCTACCTTACTTGGAAAAGGGAAAGAAAATCCTGGAAACGACACTGGTTTGTGTTGATGGACAGGGTTCTGTATTTATATGCAGCATCCGAAGATATTGTTGCTATCAGAAGTATACCGATTTTAGGCTGGGTAGTTCATACGGGATCAACAGAGGTAATTCATCACATGAAAATCCCAATAAATTCTTAATCAACATTTATTTTACATCAATTTTAAATTATTTATTGGGTGATTCATAGATTGAAGGTGTGGACAGCGAATTGATATTCAAACTCACACATAGTGGGCAAGATCCGATAGTTTTTCAAACTGAGACACCCAGCTCGGCGGAAAAGTAATTTACACGTTCATTCATAATTAAATTCAAATTACTTAACTATTATAGACAAAGAATAATACCTTAAATTGAACTATAAAGTATTACATGTAATTGCAGCAATTAAAAGAGAGGGAGGAATTAATGGAGTATGTGTTAATGTTTCAGATGGGTGGCCGCTATGAAGGAAGCAACTGTTTTGACGTGAATATAGCTCTACATTCTGTGTAGTAACGAATGTAAATGTTTTTTTGTACACTAGTTGTGTTTAGTCTCTCTTAAAATATTGTTGTGCAGTAAGTCCTTATCCTTACGGAAAGTTTACCAAAAAAAACCTCTGCCTATTTTGTATACCGAACCTAATGAACTAAGTAAAGATGCCTAAGAAGTATATTTACGCGAAGGTCTCCACGGTCTCCGATAAAAAACACAAACAAATCAAGTCATTAAGTTAAGTCGAAAAAATGTTTGCTGTTACACATAGGTATACTCATAAGTATTGTAGATTTGACCAAAGAGTGTGAATTGAAATATTATCACAAATTAAATGATTGTCAGGAAGTTAAATTCGATCCAAGTGAAAACAATGGACTCCCACATGTAACTAATATACACAGTGTCTATGTTGTATACTATATAGTATGTAGATAAATGTACAGACAAGTATTTAATTCTCTATGTCCTAATTTAATGGTTGTTATGAACAGATAATTGAACAGATTGTGCACAATTCGTCTTTAATGGTGCTTTTATTGGTTTAGATTGAACCTTTTATTGTAGAGGCATTCAGCCTTTTTATTGTGTATTCTTTAAAGGTTAATCACTGAATAATTTACTATTATTATATCGATATCTCCCTCCCTCCACACGTGCTGCCTGTTGTCACACATTTTACTAACGGAAGTCAAAAATGCACATTTTTGTGAATAGTTGTAGTTGTGTGTATAAAAATTAAGTCCTTCAACTGGATAATGTACATTTACCGCCTCAAAGTGTATTAAAACAATAATTATATGCATGTATAGGATATATTTAGAGTGTTAAACATAGATTACACTAACTAGTGTATTTAACCTATTTACAGAGTAATTTAACATTCGCCTGAATCATAAATAACCGAGCCAAGTCAAGCCTTTCGTTACTGACCTGTGTGTGTCATATTTATTAATAGGTTAACAAAACAGATACCCAGGTAAATATATACGTAATAAAATTACCTTTTGTGTAATAGAGACTGATATTCCATAATGCCTTAAACATAAAACTACTTAAAGAGTACACATACATTATTATAATTAATGCCTAAACTATAATGTATACCTAGTTCATTAACTTAAACACAACATCATGCTATTTATTAACAGAAAATTAATATTCTGAGACACTAATCAGAATTTTTAAGGAAATTCGTAATGCAAAGGAAAAAAATACCCAAATATTAGTCATCGGATTCAAAAAAATTATTCCAGTGTAATTTTTTGTAGCTGAATTATTTGTGGTTTTATTATTGCAAGTACTTTATGCTACTATCGCTATAATGATTTGCTCATACTGCTGAATTATGTAGGATTGTTTCTTAATGAAAAGCATGTAATTTTTGTTTATATTAGTATGATTTACTTCCGCGCGTGTAATACTGTGTCAATTTAACCGTTTTAACGTGTAAACCTTCTATCGGTCTCAAGCAATAAGTATCGTTATGTTAGATTATGTTTTCACAGGAAAATTTTTTTCTCCTTTTAATTTTAATGTATGAGTCTGAAATCGGTATTCATAATATTAATAGTATGTGATCCGAATTTCATTGCAACGAAAATAAAAGTAACTGTGAGATTATTTCTTTTGGTACACTTTCAATTTAACTATTATAAGATTAATAATAGCAAAATTGCATTAAATATTCAAATTAATTATTACAGGTTAGTGTTAATGAAATTCAATAGTCAGCATCTGTTCAAAAAATCATCCTCTATAGTCAAAATTTTTTTGCTTAGGTGTGAACACTATTTATACAGTTTTGAGTGCCATAAAACTTGCCGAACATTAGTGAAAATAATGCACACATAAAAAATAAGGACATTCATTCCTTGGCGTATTTACAGCAATAACTACTACAAAAGTAAATGCACAAAAACCCTTCATAATAATTAATAACATGAATATATGTTCGCCGATACGCTCTTATAAAAATCATAATGTTCCGAAACGATATTTGTACTTGCAGCGGCTCTTATCGTCTAGTTTACCTTAAAATAATCAACACGCACATAAATTAATAATCTAGTGCACTAAACACAGTGTAGTTAACCACAGCAGAAGTTGTTAGAAATTGACTAGATGCAATAGCAGGGGCATGACAAACAATTCTAGAAATTTGCTGATCTTTTAAGATGATTTCTATCCATTCGGTCAGGTCTCTTGAGGAATTTTCAACTCCATAGCCTTGATATCAAAATCAATTTTCAGTTAGAAATAATTAATCGGAAAATAGTAACATAGGTACATGCACATTTTATCTTCACAGTAGTTACGAAACATCTATCTCCTCTTTATTACAAAGAAATGCTTACTTTTTAAGTAATCTGAAGCTCCCTTGTGTTTTTTAAGTTCCCAATGAAATCCCTGAGCTGCAAAAAATCGTGGAACTGTACAATCGAACCGAATTTGTTTGCCATGAGAAGGAACTGTTTTAGTGTATTTTTGTTCCAGTTGCACAATGAAATCTGGTCCTTCCGCTGGAGGCTCCTTTTTCCCTATTGCAGGGAAGACCGGATAAAGGAAATAATTAATATCAATTTTTTGGAATATCTACTCATTAACTGACCTATAAGTATATTGTGTTTTAATATTTCGCGATAATTAATTATTAATTAACGGATTTTGTAAATAACAATAATAATTTTGAAACTGATCTTACTTCGCCGTCCACTTTCTGGGTCGATGTAAAATAGAATCTGTTTCGTGTACTTGTCCATTGAACATTGGAGAAGTCCCTGAGAAAATCGTTCCACATTGATGTTGGTGCATGTATTGTTAGTGTGTCTTGTTAAATTGGTTATCAACTCATGGTCCTTGTAGGAATTAGACTTCAGATCATTAAGTTGGAATTGACATTCTGCTTCCGTGTTGCATGAGAGGAGTTTTAGTTTAGGACTTTCAA
This sequence comes from Tomocerus minor, assembly GCA_009936455.2. NCBI lineage: Eukaryota > Metazoa > Arthropoda > Collembola > Entomobryomorpha > Tomoceridae > Tomocerus > Tomocerus minor. The sequence goes on from JAAAYG020011699.1 coordinate 10,987, forward strand.
CACTCTTTGAACAGCAGGAGAAATTTTTATTTCCCTCGTCATATTCTATAATTATATCTAGAAACCCAAAATGCTTGGTTTTATCTTTCTATGGTGGTAGCATAGCTAAAGAAGCAAAATTAATTTATGCAAAAATGTTTAGGCGAAACCTGAAGATCCATTGACGAGAACTCCATTTTCTTTAAATTTCCAAGAGAAAAGAATCCTATAGCTATTTGTAGTGATACAATTTATTAAGGAACTGTTCGTAAAATCTTCATTGTGAATCCGAGCGCGAATTGAGAGTGAGTCATTTTTGGGGTGTGTAACTTTCTTTTGCCTTTTCGAGACAAAATTATAAAATTCAAAATAAATATTTTCTTGACTGCTGCATGTTATGCGAACACTTTGATCCCCATTTTTATTAGTCACTGGCTCAATGG